>SNQJ01S0011987.1:96171-131658 GCA_010110895.2 Picea sitchensis
TACATGATTTACAAGATGCAAGTTTTAATCAAAACTTACGAAAATCGATGTGAAAAATGATTGCTTCTAGGAAGAAGATAAATAAAGCACATTAAAATATTTATTGTTTTTATTTTATAAATTTAAAGAATCTTGCAAAAAGGTTAATGAAACATGAACATGTGGATAGTCAAAGATGAACCATACATTCTAGTTTCAATGATATGTAAATGACAGAAAATGAAACAAAAACATAAACCTGTGATCTCATAATTATACATGATTACAACAAGATAAATCTGTAAGCAATCTATGCATTTTATCATTCAATTTAAAACTCAAAGATAAATCACATTATTTAAATCGAAGATATAATCACAACATTTGTATTTTGATGAAGCAAATGATAGATGGTATTTATAATATAAACCTCCTACGCATCACAGATCATTTAATCTAAAGATATCAGACCTGCATATGTAACGGGATTAAAAAAACCATAAATAACAACATTATAAACAAAAGGCTAAAGACAAAATGCATATATGTCATTCTATTAAGTTTTTGGAATCATTTGTCCATTCTGTAGTCCTGAAAGAAATGTTTTGGATAATAAACTTTAAAGTCTGGAAAAAATAATACATAAATGATAATAATTAACCATGTATTGATAAAAAAGACTAAATCTATTTAAATCAATGCATAATCAATTATTCAAAGAATATGAGTATATTATAATGAAAATAAAACCATTTTACTCACAGGACAAAAGTCATTAAGCAACCTGGAATTCCATATTCCTCTTTAAAAATATTCGTCCATTCTCCAAAAGATTCCAGCCATCCATTACCCCATTTGAAAAGAAATAAAAAGTTTACAAAAGAAATACTATACAAAAGAGAAAGGATTAAAATCCTCCTCTCCAATTCTTGGATCCCCTAGCTTTTATCTTTCTCATATATTTATAAAATGAATGAACAGTCTGGGCGTCACTATTAATTTCCGCCACCTGAAATTTGCCTCTAAAAGAGACCCAAATATCTCTCAAATCGTGCATTTGTTTGGGAAAATCTTTACGCGGAAGGTAAATGGGTCCATTTTGGTTCTTGTTTTCAACCGTTTCTTCAAATTCCTCACGGTTTGGCTGCAATCAGTTCTGCAAAATCGCCTATCTGATCTTGATGCCTTTCCAAATTTTGTCTGTTGTTGCTCATAAAATTATTTGTAGAAATCCAAAATTATTTTTAGATCAATCATCTTGAATGTCTTTGGATAATAAAATCAATCCATGATTAGATCCGTATCAAATATTTGATAATAGAAACTTGTGAAACAAAAAGAAACTTAAATTAATAACCTAAAAATTGTGAATAAAACAAAATCTAGAAAAATAAAAAATGAATTTAAACTAACTGAAACTTATAAACAAACATTGTTTATAATTTGTTTTCAAATATGATCTAGAAGCTTCAAGTTAATGGAGAAAAAACATTAATTTTGGTTTTTTACAAAATCAAACAAATGATAGATAATTCTTTGATTATTATTATTTTGAAATGAGATACAAAATGAAAAAGAATTTAATTAATTAATATCACCAAATGATTTCATGAAAATGATAAACCAACCAAGATATTATTTGATGAAGTATTAAACCCATTATTCAAAATAGTCAAACTTGCTAATGAGCAAAAGAATGAACACATAATCATAATTTAAACGAAAGTAAACATTTAATAAAAATTAACGTTTTTGTTTAAATTGAGATTTTTATATTCGTTTCTAACTTTTGACATATACTCTTGTAATAAATGTTTCATACTATAGTGAATGTCTTAAGTTTGTCTCAAAGCAAGCCAAGTCATGGAACTATTTGAAAAGGTTGATTATGTAGCTCATTATAATTATCAAGATTCTAATAGGGGCCCTTTAAATTTTGTAAAAATATAAGGGGAGTTGTTGGGGCCCAACAAAGACCAAGTGTCTTCTCCTTGGTACCCTTAAAGTTCAATTTGAGGGAACATGTAATGACGCAACTCCAAGGAGACAATTGATATTTAAAGGTTACTTCAAACCTCCAAAGTGGGAGGCAATTAGATCCAAAGTATGAAGGATATAGTTTGGAAGCAGACACACTATTGAGATATCGGGGAAGGATGTACATCCTTGAAGATGGGGATATTCGAAGAATCATATTGAAGGAAGCCCATAGAGCACTTTATTGTGCACATCCGAGTGTGAAGAAGATGTACGCAGACATGTGGAAGCTTTTCTCTTGGGTAGGCATGAAGCACGATGTAGTCCATTTCGTCGCCAAATTCCTAGAGTGTCAACAAGTGAAAGCCGACCACCATCACTCGACAGGCGTCCTACAACCACATAATGTTCCTATGTCCAAGTGGGATTTCATTTCTATGGATTTTGTTGTGGGGTTGCCGCTCACATCTCATAGACACAATGCCATTCTTGTGATAGTTGATAAGTTAACCAAGAGTGCTCATTTTATTCCTGTTAGAGACACTTACGATGTCACTGATGTGGCATGCATGTTTGTAAGTGAGGTCATCCGTTTGCATGGGATACCTAAGAAGATCATTTCATATAGGGACTCTAGATTCACTTCTAGATTTTGGACAAGTTTGCAGTCAGGGTTGGGGACTCAATTGAACTTAAGCACAACTTATCATATTGAAACAGATGGGAAAAATGAGAGAGTAAATCAAGTCATGGAAGACATGATTAGGATGTATGTCATGGATAATCAAACCCATTGGTAGAAGTACCTACCTTTGGTAGAGTTTGCCTACAATAAAAGTTTTCATAGCTCCATCGGAATGCCACCCTACGAAGCTCTGTATGGAATGCCATGCAGAATGCCATTGAGTTGGGATAGATTAGAAGACCGAGAAACAATTGGGCCAGAATTGATTCAAGAGATGGAGGAACAGGTGATTCAGATTAGGCAGAGACTAAAGGAAGCATAGGATAGGTAGAAAATTTATGTGAATGCACATAGGACCAACCGAAGTTATGAAGTGGGAGACCAATTTTTCATTCGTATCAGGCCTAATAAGAGTACCATACGGTTCGGGAAGGGGACAAAGTTGTCACCTCAATTTATAGGACCATTCAGAATCCAAGAGAAAATTGGACCTATTTCCTATCGTCTCGTACTGCCACCCCACTTGCATAAAACTCATAATGTTTTTCATGTATCTGTTCTACGTCATTATGTTGTTGATGAATCACATAAGATAAATTGGAAGGAATTGCAGGTATCGGATGCGGGAACCCTCATGGTAGAACTATTACGCATATTGGACCGTAGAGTTCGACAGCTCAAGAACTATCTAGTAGACCAAGTTAAGGTCTAGTGGGACAAGTATAGTCCAGGATCTGCTACTTGGGAAGACGTCGAGACACTACGACGAGATTATCCCTCACTTTTTTTACCACCTCAAGAATATGTTTCTCGAAGGTTGGGTGTATGTAACACCACCTTTTGAATTAGACGGCCAGGATTACCTGAGGCCTACACACCTTTATTTTATATTCACAAGTGAAACTGTTAAATGATACACTTGAAATTTTAAGACGTATGAAACTTTATGAATGGTTAAAATATTATTGATGATGATGGATATGATGCGATCTACCATGTGAATGTAAATTCTATGAATGTCTAAAATGTTATTGACGATGATTTATATGATGCAATATATTGTGTGGATGAGAATCCTATGAGGGTTTAAATGTTATTTGAATGTTGTTGGATATGATGCAATCTATTATGTAAATGATAATTTTATGAATGGGTGTCCTTAATTGAATTATGGGATATTATGAGATCTATTTCTAACTTGAAAACTTTGATGTTAAAGTTATTGATACGCGGATACCGAATTGAAATTATGGTTGTATGCAATTACATGATGATAATGCATAGAAATGTATGAGTTTCTGTTACAGACTAATCTGCAGTTTATGGGCTATGAAATAGCCAAGGGATAATGATGATGAAAGTGGATGTCATGACCATTGGACGAGAAACAATTTTGGTATGGATCTTTGTATGTGAAATTATATTGGTTTGGATGCATTGCTATGATATGTGGACCAGTGCAAGATTTAAGGTGGTAAGACTGCCCAAAACCGAATAGACAATGACAAAACTCCTAGCAACACAGTGCCACTGTATATTCCATTGTAGGGTGTGGACTCTAGTTATGATTAGGAGGGGTGGAGGCATTTCCCATCGTGTATCCTCTGAAATATGAAGTCATGGGAGGACGATGTTATCTCACGCTCTCCTAGACGTGTGATGATGACTGTCAGTTGCCTGCTGGGGAAGCTTGGTCAAGGTAGTGATACTTCCTCTTATGGGTTCTATTTGGAGTTAGGTCAATATAGTTGACGCTCCAAGATAGTCTAGCAGAGGAAGGATATGAATGGAAGATGGAAGTAAGTTAGGGAGGAAGGATGAGTAGAAATAGTTGAGAGTGTATGGAGATTTGTCTTATGTTGGAACTTATTATTTTCCCTTTTGAAAAGAAAATGTATATATATATATGAATATTCATAATTATGTAACTAAACTACAATTGTCTAAATAACATTGTTGATCTAGATAATTGTAATTAAAGGATTTCCCAAACATTTGATTGGTTTATTCTTTTATAAAATGAATAGTCTTGTTGAATGGATTGGATGCATATCGAAATTACTATAGAAATGATAGTTATTGATATTAGTACATGAACGAGACTTGTATGTACTAGCTACACATACATTTCTTGCACATGTACACTAGTATGTATGAGTTTCTTGGCTTACTTACTAATAATGTCGTTTATTTGTTAGAAATGTGTGAACCATGTTTCTTTTCCTGTGTATCATAAAATACTTTAACTTCGGGACGAATTTTCCTGAAGGGTGGGTGTATGTAACAACCCTAGCTAAATGATTGCTTAAGATTTACCAAGTATAATTAATTAAATAATTAACTGTCCTAATGTGTATTAGTTAAATAATGATTATTTATTGATAATATTAATTAATTAATTAATTAATGTTTAATATATGTTTATTAATTAATTAATTGATTGATTAACACATTTATTGTTTAGGTTAAAGAATTAAATACTTAATAACTTTTAATTCATTATTATAAAACTTTACGTATGCAGGGGATGAAGTATTGAATGGAGGGATAATGTATTAAATGGAGGGATAAGGTGGGTGGAATTAAAGGAGGTTAGGAGGCAGTGAATGGAAGAGGATATGAGGGGGAGAGGCTATCGGAAAAGAGGACTTTTGGAAATTTGGGGAAGAGGAAGCATTATTAGAGATTAGAGACTATATTTCCTGATTGGTATTTTCTGGTTTTGGAGTTTGGGTGGATTGTTACAGGGGTGCACAAGGTTGCTGGGAGTTTTGGGCTCGATAGCCAGGAATCCTCACGGAATCCTGGAGCTAGGGAGATGGATAGGCTCTGTTCCTAGCTGGCAGGGACGAAGATTCAGTTTTGGGTAGGGTTTTGGCAGAGTTTGGGCATAGCAGCAGCGAGGACAGACAAAGTTTGGAGAAATAACATCAGATAGAGGTATGCATTTTCATATATTTTCATGATTATGGGATGGTTATGTGATTTATTCTCATGTTGTTAATACATTTAATTTCTACTGAATAAATTATGGTTAAATGCTGAAGATTGAATTGTACAGGATAACATTTAGTTACTCTCTATTTTTAACTTGTGTTTTATAAGGCTATGTGGAGACAGAGACCTTACACACAAGGTTGCTTAGCAACTGCTTTTCGTTCCTTCTCATTTTATTTTTTTATGCATTGTAATTTGAGGGGCGGGGTTCCCA
Organism: Picea sitchensis; assembly: GCA_010110895.2. Classification (NCBI taxonomy): domain Eukaryota; kingdom Viridiplantae; phylum Streptophyta; class Pinopsida; order Pinales; family Pinaceae; genus Picea; species Picea sitchensis. The sequence goes on from SNQJ01S0011987.1 coordinate 102,024, forward strand.
TGAGGTTTTCCCTCTTTCCTCATTTATTTCAGTGTGTCTTTTGTATCTGGGTACCTAACATGTCATCCTTTCCAGGACCCATTCTTTATTTTCACCATAGTGATGTTGAGGGGGGGTGTTGGAGTTACTTCACACACACCTAGAATTTATTTTTCCTAAGGTTTTTCCTTGTTTATTAGTCATAATTAGTCATTATCTAGTCTCCTATATTTTAGGGGAAAATATTCCACCTAGAGAATATTCTCTTTCAGTTGACACTTCAGTTTGGCTAGTTGAATTGAGTTTAGATGTTGCATTTGCTTTGTCACCATGCAACATTGGGATCATCACCAACGAATGCACACTTACCTTGGGATCATCACCAAACTGGCACATTAACCTTGATTTCTTGAGTTAAATCCTCACTACTCTTTGTTCAATCAGTTAACTGAAGAATAGTTGACTAGTTAACTCAACTAGGTGGCAATTCACTCCCCTAACTGCCTAAGAGACTATACTAGGTGGTAGTTCACTCCCGTAACTGTTGGTGTGTGTACAGATCACTCTAGACCACCACTATGGCATATTAGTTACTCATGTATCCTATATCTATTGTAAATTATTCATTCTTTGAGTGTGTAATATGGTTAATGAGAATTATTCCATTCTTTCTGTCTTGCTTCTTCTTTCTCAATTTCTCTCTGCAAATGTGTGTGGTATTTTATAGCTAGATATATTTTGTGCGGGTTCAACACATTTACAATCTTATACATATAATTCATTGGAATATATATACCATTGTTCTCTATGTTTGTTGGTTTGTGATTCTTAAATATGTTCACCATCCCACAAATCCAAATATGGAGCAGAAAGGATGACACTAGCGAGGATCGAATGGCATTTAAAAGGTATTTCATTTGTCCCTCTCTGAACTAGTTTATATGAAAATAAAATCTAAGGAGAAACTTATATTCTTCCATGTTTTTTTCTAGCTTCCTATTGAAGTTAGGTAGATTAGTTTGTGTCTGCACTTACCGATTTGTCTGATAACAGGAGGGGAAAGCTCTTTGTTCGTATCATCATCGGAATCATATCACTTATAAAATTTTGGACTTAAGGTCATCTTATGACAACGACCATTTATTATAATAATAATTTATACTCAAAATGAGTGTCACATGTATTGATTTATTATACATTACTTTACCTTATGATTTGTTTATTTTATTTAATTAAATGAATCATCTTATGTTATTTAAGTGGAAGGGTTACTTTTATGAGGTAGCATCGTTGAAATATTTCCTCGAAAGTTCATGGTTTAGGAGGTTGATTGTTGACGATAGTGTTTTGGGGTCATGTCATCATCGAAAGATGTTAGAGATAGCCCAAAGTGTAATCTTATGACCTCTTTCGACAACGAAAAGGAAATTAGTGGACCAATGAAGTTATGCCACGTCACATAAATCAAACACCACTAGAAATATTCTATTGCATTATAGCTTAGGGTTGTATTAGGATTTTTTCAACTCATAGTGCAATAGTTGAGTTTTTGTAAGGGTTCATCTTCCACAACATGTAAGAATCATAATATTATTTGTTAGAATTAGGATATCATCGTTGGAAATGCTCAATCAGGGGTACTTTTGACAGTAACGTATGTTTTTTCCTTATGACGATAAAATATTTGACTTTCAAACGATGGAAATGAGTAGAGATGTTACAAGTGTAAATTAAGGGATGCAGGGTCAATTTTCTATCACTGGGTAACTAGAGCCAATATCTTCTTGACATTTCATCATGAAAAATTGAAAATATGGGTAACGACATAAAAATATCGAGCATGAGAACTCTATCTTTAGAGCATCAATAAAACTCTCTTCGGGTGCATTTCTACTACACTTTATCTCGATGATGTTAGGGAAGCGTCAACATCAGAACAATTATAAGTAACAGTAGGGTCATATAACTTCATATAGGATTGTCGATGACGTTTAAGCGAGGTACTACATGTACTGACTCTTGGGAGAATTGTCATGAAATGATTTTCAATCAAAGAACCTAGTATTCTCATGGTGATGGAGACTAACGGATGAATAATCGATGCACTAAAATGTTTTGTTGTATATTGCGTCAGAGAAACTTATGAGATCCTGCATACAGATTAATATTATGAATAGATAATTAGTCGGGTAATAGTACTTAGTACCTTGAAAATGTTTGGTAGGTTGGTACCAAATAAAGAGATTTAGTGGGTTGTTGTGTATGCCACAACAAATGGTGATTTGTTGGGAGAAACAATTATCTTTGTCTTGGATAAAAATCTAGATTGCATTCACTTAATTGTAGACTTAATAAGCATTTTTACAGATTGACCTGTAATACGAACCCCACATCACCCACTATTTTCTAAGAAATAGAACGCATGACAACCAAATGATATTTAGGATAATTCTTGTGATAAAATAATGGGATAGGGTTTTTTGATTTAGTTCATGAATTTGGGAGGTGTTGGATATCACAAGAGTTTCTTACTGATTGTTTATAGACCGGTGTGTGTTCCTGATATCTTATTTCTTGGCATTGCTTCACTTCAAGTGAGTTTTCACAGTCCCAAGGAAGTTGCCTCGATATCATACACGCATAGTATCGTTGCGACTGAGCATCCATATACTTGGAAGGTTTACCTATACTTCCCACACAATCCATGGTGTTATTAAATTCCCAGTTTCTTTAAGCTTCACCCTTTAGATTTGTAATATATGTAGAACTTCTGCATAATAGGTACCTAGGAGGTAGATTGATACAAGAGTTACATTGATATTCTGGTCTCAGTCAGTATTTCATTCTCATGCACCATGCCCCATGTAGATTCTTAATTAAATTTAATGTTGAAACATGGAGGTCTCAGTAGTATTATCTAGAAGACACCTATAGTTTCCAGTTGTTCTATAGATGTAGGATCTTTAACTAAGGGTGAGAGTGATCCCACAGATAAAAAAACTTCTACAATTTTATGTTCTTATAAACATCGTGTTTGTAGTATAGGATTTTCTCCAAAACAAGGTAGCTTGGATTTCTCTTATCGATTTTAATCACCTATGGTATTTTGATAGATTTAAAAGTATTTTCCTCTCACCCAAATAGTTATTTATACATAATACAAGTGATGCACTCTATAACATAATCTGCAGCAAGTCTACTCTTGTGCATGAAACATGACAGATCAATAATCATTTTATTATAAGTGAAAAGGGAAAAATAAAACAAAGAAGTAGAGGAAGGAAAATGGAAAATATTTATTTAGAAAATATCTACAAAAGAAGATAGACCTACTATATACAATATTGAGTCACCTAAGGTGATTAGGATAAGTATCGTTTAAGAATTTTTCCATTGATAGAGAGCTCCACCTTGTCTCCCCCCAATGTTTTGAGTTTAAAAGTTGGTCAAATTTTTTGATGGACTTGATATGGAGCTAGCCAGAGTTTTTGGAACTTTGTATGTTTCTCTTTCATATCATTGGATTTATCCCACTTAAGGAAAATATCACCTTCTTGGAAATCCTTGTTTTCTACGAATGATTTATCGAAAAATAAAATAATTATTTCTTGATCTTGTATTAAATTATTTTAAGCCTTCTCCATTTATTATTTGAGTTTCAAAAGCATATTCAACCTTTTTTTGGATCACTAGGCACTCTTGGTATTGAACAGATTGAACAAGTTGTAAAGAAGGTAAAAAGGTATGAGTAGGAAAAGTTGTTTATTTTCCATAGATAAGAAAAAGGGGGGCATTACCCATAGAATATTTAGGCATTACCCTATCGTCCCATAGAGAGTTAGGGAGGGAGAAATTACAATTCTTTTGGTGATTGGTTATAGTTATTTTTAGGATCTTGATTGGATTTTTATTAGTGGATTCTGCTACTCCATTGCATTGGGGATAGTAATTAGAAGAATATTTATTTTAATATTTTGTTCTAGAGCACATTCAGTTAATTTAAAAGAATAAAATTAGTTATCATTATCAAAAACAAAAGACTCAAGGAAACAAAATATAGTAATGATGAAGGTTTCTAGGAAATGTATAACATGATTCTCATTGACAGTATTCAAAGGGATTACTTCAGTCGATATGGTGAATTAATTTGTTCTAGTAATGACGTAATTTTTCAATTGATATGAATTGGGATTAATTTCCCCTATCACATCTAAACCCCATTGTTGGAATTAGAATTCAATGGTAATTGGTTGAAGGGGAAAAGCATGCTTCTTCCCTTTCCTAGTTAACCTTTGGAATTCCTGTAATTTCCTAGCATTTTAATGAGAATGCTTGAACAAGGTATGACAATAATATCCTACTCTTATCACCTTATGATTTGTAGTTTCACCTACGAAATTTTCTCCAGCAAGGTCATCATGAAGTTCAGATAGGAAATTATCAACATCCTCCTTCTCAAGAAATCTCAAGTAGACACCATAATAATGTTTTATGCATATGACTCCTTGAATTAGTTGGTATTATGAACACTTAAGTATGAGATATATCTTTTTCTTCGGTTCCATATAATGTGGAGTTGTCCCATGGGTTAGGTAGTACGTTATCTCATCATACCACTAGTCCTTGTTAACAAGGATATAATAGACTTCCCTTTCAAAGAGATTTTGATATTGATAAAGTTTTCCCTATTCATCCTTGTCAAGTGTTGACTCAACTGCTATTTTTCACAGTCCTTTCCCCTTGAAAATTTTAGTAGGCTTGATTTCAAGGTCACATTCCTATAAAGTTGTTATCTAACTGGCCCATTTTTCTCCCAATTGTTTCTGCACAAAGTAGTTTTTGATGGTTGGGTAAGGCACTATTACTTTGGTTTTACATTTGTTCAAGTAAGGTTTGAAATTATTAACCACATTAAAGACAACATAATTTTTTTTATATACTTCGGGATAGTCTAAATATGTTCCTTACAGTTCTGAAATCATAAAGATGATGGGGTATTCATTTCTTTATTGATCTTTTTGTGTTAAAACAATAACGAATGTAATATCAAAGGAAAATGTGTATATCATAAAATATTTGTTGAAGTCAGGAGTCATTAGATTCATAGATTGTATTATCTCTACTCTAATTTTCTCAAAACAATCCTTCTCTCTATGTCCCCATTTGAATTATACATTTTTCTTATTCATGTCCTGGAGAGGTTTGATAGTTTCAGCAAAGTTGGGAACAAATCTCCTAAAAAAAAAATCTTTCCAAGGAAGGACTGCATAGACTTATTATTATGAGGGGGAGGTATATTTGAGATATCCTCATTCCTTTCAGGTTAAATCATCATACCTTCTTTGGATAAAATATATCCTAACAGTCTACCTTCATCAACAACAAACACATATTTCTTTGGGTTGAGAGAGATGTCATACCTTCTACATCTCTTGAACACTCTTTGTATATTAGTTAAATGATATTTGTTTTCCTTAGAAAATACTATAACACCATCTAGGTAAACTACCACACAATCACCAATTATATCCATTAAAGTTATGTCCTTGGCCCTATGGAAATTTTCACCAGTATTGATTAGTATGAAAGGAATTATTCTATAAGCATAAGTCCCCCATTTTCGTTCGGAATTCATTTTTTAATTGATCATCATGCAAAAATAGGAATTGGTTATATAGAAAAAACATCTAGTTATGAGAGCATTTTAGAAGAAGATACACATTGCAAAATTTGTTCCATAGGTGGCACAGGGTAATTATCCTTCTCTCAAGATTTATTAAAGTTTTTAAAATAAATACAGAGTCTTATGTCTCCATTTTTCTTCCTTACATGCATAAAATTGGAAATCCATTGGGTATGCCTAACAGGGAATATTATTCTTCCTGCCAAAAATTTCTTTATCTTTTCTTTTACTTGTGGTTCGAAGATGGGTGAATTTTCCTTCATTTCTGTTGAAAAGATTGGTTTGGGGCCTCATAGGGTTAATATGTTGTATAATATTGGTTTCATAAGCCTTAAGGTCATCATAATTCTAAAAAAAATATTCTTGTACTCTTTAAGCAATTTGATAAAAGCTTGTCTTTAAGGAGGAGAGAAATTCTTCTCAAGATTTATGTTTTGAGGTATGTTGTTGGTTCCAATATTAATGAATTCAAATTGCATGGATGAGTTGTTGGTTTTTCAGTTGATCACTTTCTTGAATTTGTCTTGAAGGTCATAAACCTTCTCCAGTATCACCACAGTCTTAGGAATGTTATTTATTTGGTTGTCCCTTTTTTTCTCTGGAAATTTGTTAGTTTATTCAGGGACATGTGCATTCATATATTGATCATGTTGACCTTCATCGATTATGGATTCTTTAAAGTTACCTTCAATATGCATGAAGTTTATAATCTCTTGATCATCATAAGAAAATCTCCTGTTGGTCACATTATTAAGTATGGAATATCTTTATATTAATTCCACATGAAAAGTGTCAGGCAATAATCCTTTTGATGGAATAATCCTAGACGCTACGTTCGCTAATATATCAATGTCATAATTCAAAGAGAGAGGAACATGACTGATATAAAATGCATCAAAATACTTAATAAAACCCCATACCTGATGCAGGAGCATCGCCCACATCAAGCGAGCCAGTGCGGAAGCGGAGAACAGCTGGACAGCGCCAGCATAAATATTTGAAACACCTTGATATTTGTTGCGCCAAACATTAATGTGTAGAGTTAATGAAGCGCACTTGTATATTGTAATGGACCTTGATCAGATAAGCTCACGTCCTTAGGTAGATGAGGCATTTAATAGATTTAATGTAAAGTAGATAGAACATTTAATTCTAGATTTGATAGCTTTAGAGCTCGAGAGGGAAACGGGATATAGACACCCTCCTTTGTACATTGTATTATCATCGAGAGCATTCAAGAGAGCAGGGCAGAGAAGTGTATGAAGAACCTCCATGTACCGATATTGAATTAATAGAAAAGCTTTGATTCAATTCCATGGCTGTGTTATTCTCTATGTGTTGATGATATTATGCTCATGAATGTTTGCTTCTCGTCATGCATTTTCTTTTATATGCTGTGTATGTGATTTCATGGTTAAAGTGAAATCTGGAAGGACAAGGAGTTAGTTTCAATTGTTTATCTATCTTGAACCAGAGGATTCCTGCAAGGAGTGCAGTTGAATTTGTCCGCAAGGAGTGCGTGACTACACGGTTCAAGTAGAGAGAACTTTTGTTCTAAGTTCCTCGAAGTGTAGATTTGGTACCGGAGCCGTGCAAGGCATGCATAGTCTAGAAGAAGTCTCAGAGTTGAGATTCTGAGCAAAGAGTTGAAGGATTTCTGCTGCAGGAGTGCGCAGGATCAAGGACTTCATCACTTAGTCGTGATTGAAGATTTGCCGCAAAGGGTGCGTGCAAGGCATTCTTCCTGAGGGATTTGAAGTCACGAAAGCTCAGGAGAGATAAGCCTTTGAATTCGTCGAAGGACTGCACAGAGAGGCTGTGCTGAAAGTGTTCGAGAAAGTGCTGGAAACTTGCATGCAGTTGGACAAGGCTTCATAGAATAAGTTCTTGTTTCAATTGGCAAATTGAACGGACCGTCAGAATTCTCCGAGGAGAAGTCGAGAGAGTCCGAGGCATAAGATCTTGTAGAGGTGCAAGGAAGCCATCATGCAAGTGTGGAGAAGGTTCGAAAATCAGCAGGGCAGGAGCTGTCGATCGAGATCGCGAGGAGCGTGGTTCTGCTCGTGGATCGGTATATCGGGAGTTTGCGAGGTAAGACTCCAACTCTTCGAAGTAGTAGTCACGAGAGGGTGAGAAGCGAAGCCCTGACGATCACATGGACAGTGTGGGCCATAGCGAGTGACGTGGCAGGTGATGTGGGGTATCGGCGTTTTGGTGTCTCGCACATCAGGAGTCGAGGCAGGAATCACTTGGTCACACAAGTAGGGAGGTTCCGAGGGAGTGAGATCGCGAGTTGTCGGCATCTCGTCACATCGGATCTCGGGAGTTTGAACTCCGAGTGTTTAGTGCCACGATCAGCGAAGGGCGATAGAGCGAAGTCCCGATAGTGGAGGAAGAAAGTCAGCATTGACTGACACATCTCGGGTCTCGGGGATTCGAGAAGGTAACGCATAACAGTTGAACTCGCGAGTAGCGAAGTACCGATCCTCCGAAGGAAGAAGCGAGGGTCACACAAGGTAGAATCTATGGGTGCAGACTTTTCGATAGGGAAGTAGAAGAATCGTTGAGTTCTTCGGGCCTGGGGAAAGAGAAGGTCTTGGAGAAGGCGATCGTGCTCCGGGGAGTGTGCGCGGTTGCGTTAGAGTGGTATCAGAGAGGGAAATTTTCTTTGCTTTCTGTAGCATAGAAGGAGAAGAGAAGACATCATGCCGCCAAGAAGAGAAAGACAATCACCTGATCCCGAAGACAGGGAGGTGAGGAGAAGAGGTAAGCTAGCAGGAAATCCAGAAATGGAGCGGCAGATGCGAGATCTCCGAGCAAGGCTCGAGGAGATGGAGATAGCGCAAAGACGCGGAGTTGGCGCAGGGGATCTTAGTGATTCTGAAGTAGAAGAGGAAGATGGAAATGCAGAAGAGGTCACAGCATAGGATGCATCAACCGAGCGATTGATCAAAGCCATCGCCAGAATGGGTGCGAAGGCGAAAATGGATATTCCAGTCTACGAGGGAAATCTGGATGCAGAAGAGCTGCTGGATTGGATCTGAGCTCTTGATACCTACTTCAATTATGAGGATATCGAAGAGGATAAGAAGGTTAAGCATGTTGTTACCCGGTTGAAAGGACATGCAGCATTGTGGTGGGACGAGCTACAAGCTGATAGACGTTGTAAAGGCAAGCAAAATATCAAAAGCTGGGATCGAATGATCGTGAAGATGAAGGCGAAATTCATCCCAAGGGATTATCAGATCACTCTGTTCAGGCGAATGCAGAACCTAAGACAGAAGCTGATGACAGTTAAGGAATATACTGAAGAGTTCTACCGACTGAACATTAGAGCAGGTCATCGAGAGAGCGATGATGAGAAGGTGGCAAGATATCTGAATGGTCTGAGATACGACATTCAGGATGAACTAGGCATGCTAACCATCAGGACGGTGGAAGATGCTTACCAATTGGCTCTGAAAGCCGAAGAGAAGCTGAGCCGAAAACAAGGTCAGCGAGGGCAAGGTAGAAGTCAGCTTAGAGGCAAGGTAGTTTCCCAGGAGAGATACCAAAAGCCCAAGGAGGAATGGAAAAGACCTCAGGGTAAGGTTGAAAGAGGTGGAACCTCACAGCAGAAGCAACCATATGTTGAGCAGAGAGGACAGCAAAATGATCAGCGAGGAGATTATGCTGATGCAAACACTCTTCCTCGTACTAGAGGTCGAGGTAGAGGAAGAGGAGGAGTAATCACATGTTTTACATGTGGGAAGAATGGGCACAAGTCATTCGAGTGTCCAGAGAAAAAGAAGGACATTGGAGAAGCTCACATCACTGAAGCGCGGAGGTGTGATGCTGAGAATGAAGATGCAGACAGTGAAAGATCGCTTGGAATGCATAAAGTCCTTTTGACACCTGAGAAAGAGGTGGAAAGCTCAGTGCAAAGGACCAGACTATTCAGAAAAGCTTGCACAACCAAGGGCTGGAAATGCAAGGTCATTGTGGATAGCGGAAGCACCGATAATCTCGTTTCATCCGAGATGGTGGAGAAATTAGAATTGGAGACAACTGATCACCCGAGTCCATATAAGGTAACATGGCTACAGAAGGGACATCAGGTGAGTGTCACCAAACAGTGTTTGGTTGACATCAAAATAGGGGGATATAATGATAATATTCTGTGTGATGTCATTCCCATGGATGTATGTCATCTATTGTTGGGTAGACCATGGCAATATGACAGAAATGTGATTCATGATGGGAGAATGAACACATATACCCTGGAGAAAAATGGGAGAACCCATAGATTGCTTCTGATAAAGAATAAAGAAGTGAAACCGAAAGTGAGCAACACGATACTTTTCATGAGTGGGAAGGAGCTTCTTACGGAGATGGAGAAGAATGAAGATCCACAATTCTTTGTGGTCAGGAAACTGAGAATTGTCCTGACTAGCACAAGAGTGGACGACTTGCTGGAAGAGATTCAGGAACTGCTGGAAGAGTTCCCTGACATCGTTGTGGACGAATTACCTCATTCGTTGCCACCGATGAGAAGTGTGAGTCACCATATAGACCTCATACTAGGAGCTAGCTTACCAAATAAAGCCGCATACAGGTTGACGCCGCAAGAAAATGAGGAGGTCAGGAAGCAGGTCCAGGATCTGCTGGACAAAGGATTGGTCAGAGAGAGTCTGAGTCCATGCGCTGTTCCAACAGTACTAAGTCCGAAGAAAGATGGAGGTTGGAGAATGTGCACCGACTCAAGAGAGATAAACAAAATTACCATCAGGTACAGATTTCCACTGCCGAGAATGGATGATCTAATGGATTGCCTGAGTGGGGCGAATTATTTTTCGAAGATTGATTTGAAGAGCGGATATCATCAGATTCGCATGAGGGAAGGTGATGAATGGAAGACAACATTCAAGACAAATGAGGGTTTGTACGAATGGTTGGTCATGTTGTTTGGCTTGACAAACGCGTCGAGTAAATTTATGAGGCTGATGAATGAAGTCCTAAGGGAATTCATCGGGAAGTTTTTCATCGTGTATCTGGATGATATACTGATTTTCAGCAAGACAAAGGCTGAGCATTTGAAGCATTTGGCCATTGTGATGAGGAAGCTACAGTGGGAAAAGTTGTTGATCAATATGAAGAAGTCCTCATTTATGAAGACAGAGATCATTTATTTGGGTTTTTTTATTTCAGCTAATGAGTTAAAGATGGATCCAGAAAAAGTGGAAGTGATCAAGAATTGGCCATCACCAAGAAATATTTTCGAGGTGAGGAGTTTCCATGGTTTAGCTAGTTTCTACAGAAAATTGATCAGAAATTTCAGTGGGATTAGTGCCGAAATGATGGACACCGTGAAAAAGCATCATAAGAATTTTCATTGGATAGCCAAGGCTGAGAAGAGCTTCAATCTGTTGAAGCGAAAGATTACAGATCAACCAGTGTTGGTGTTGCCAGATTTTCAGAAGACATTTCAGGTGAAATGTGATGCGAGTGGATATGCCATAAGAGTAGACTTAAGTCAGCATGACAGGCCAGTTGCATATTTCAGCGAGAAGATGGATGAAGCCAAGCTGAAATACTCCACATATGATAAGGAATTTTATGCTATCATACAGGCATTGAAGAAGTGGAGGCATTACTTGATCCCAAAGGAATTTGTTCTGTACAGCGATAATCATGCATTGCAGTTTGTGAGTCAACAAGAGAAGTTGAACCAGAAGCATGCAAAGTGGGTAGAGTACATGTAGAATTTCATGTTTGTGATCAAACACATTTCAGGGACTGCTAACAAAGTGGTTGATGCTTTGAGCAGGAAATGTTTGTTGCTGCAGGAGTTCCGAGTCAAAACCTTGGGTTTTGAGAATCTTAAGGACATGTATGTAGGAGATGCAGATTTCGCAGAAGCGTATGAAGCAGCTGAGAATCCAGTTCTCAGAGATCGGAGCCCGTGGATAGATTACATGATCCAGGAGGGATTGTTGTTCAGAGGAAATCAGCTGTGTATTCCAAATTTCTCCATGAGGGAGAACTTGGTGAAGGAAAAGCATAGCGGAGGCTTGGCAGGACATTTTGGCCACGACAAAACATTCGCAAAGTTGAGAAAATCATATTTTTGGCAAGGCATGCGAACAGATGTCAAGCGATTTGTTGACAGATGTCGAATTTGTCAGCATTCAAAGGGCAAAAAGCAGAATGCAGGTTTTTATCAGCCATTGCCCATACCAGAGAGGCCATGGGAAGTGATAAGTATGGATTTCATATTGGGTTTGCCAAGGACGCAAAGAGGGGTTGATTCCATCTTTGTGGTGGTGGATAGGTTTTCGAAGATGGCACATTTTATTTCATGTCAGAAGACCAGTGATGCGACACACATCGCAAACTTGTTTTTCAAAGAGATTTTTAGACTTCATGGATTGCTGAGAAGCATAGTCTCGGACAGGGATACTAAATTCATAGGTCATTTTTGGAGGAGGCTATGGAAGAAGCTAGGAACTAACTTGGCGTTTAGTTCTGCTTATCATCCGCAGATAGACGGATAGACGGAAGTAGTCAACAGGAGTCTGGGAGACTTGCTGAGGAGCTTGGTGACAGAACACCATAGCAGCTGGGACAATGTATTGCCACAGGTGGAGTTTGCGTACAACGATTCAGTGAATCAGAGTACAGGCAGAAGTCCATTTCAGATTGTGTATGGGACACAACCAAGGGGAGTTTCTAAACTCAGGGAGTCAGAACAGACTGCGACTAGCAGTGCTAGTGCAGAAGAGTTTGCTAAGGCAATGCAAGAACTTCACAACAAGGTGAAGCAGCGATTGCAAGACTCAAATCAGGAGTACAAGCGCAAAGCATATCAGCGGAGGAGACAACTTCAGTTTGAAGTTGGTGATCTGGTTCTGGCGCATCTAAGGAAGGAAAGGTTCCCAAGGGGAACATATAATAAGCTCAAAATGAAGAAAATCGGACCGTGCAAAGTCCTGAAGAAATTCAGAGAGAATGCTTATGAGATTGATTTACCGGAGGGCATCGGGATATCTCTGATATTCAATGTTTCGGATTTATACCCATACAAGGCTGAAGAAGCAGAGGCTGGAACAGAGGAACCAGTGGTCCAGTGGACGAAGTAATTACCAGTTGCAAAAAAGTCGCAGATGGAGTGCATACTGGACAAGCGAGTGGGTAGAAAGACCAGGCGGAAGCAATATTTTGAGTATCTGGTCAAATGGAAGAATCACCCAGTCGAAGATGCTAGATGGGAAATAGAAGCAGTGATACAGAAGCATGGAAAGACCGTGTAGGATCTCATGGACAAGAGCCCATGAAAATTTTCAAGCCAGGGAGTATGATGCAGGAGCATCTCCCACATCAAGCGAGCCAACGCAGAAGCGGAGAACAGCTGGACAGCGCCAGCATAAAATTTTGAAACACCTTGATATTTGTTGCACCAAACATTAATGCGTAGAGCTAATGAAGCGCACTTGTATATTATAATGGACCTTGAGCGGATAAGCTCACGTCTATAGGTAGATGAGGCATTTAATAGATTTAATGTAAAGTAGATAGAACATTTAATTCTAGATTTGATAGCTTTAGAGATCGAGAGGGAAATGGGATATAGACACCCTCCTTTGTACATTGTATTATCATCGAGAGCATTTAGGAGATCAGAGCAGAGAAGTGTATGAATAACCTCCATGTACCTATATTGAATTAATAGAAAAGCTTTGATTCAATTCCATGGCTGTGTTATTCTCTATGTGTTGATGATATTATGCTCATGAATGTTTGCTTCTTGTCATGCATTTTCTTTTATATGTTGTGTATGTGATTTCATGGTTAAAGTGAAGTCTGGAAGGACAAGGAGTTAGTTTCAATTGTTTCTCTATCTTGAACCAGAGGATTCCTGCAAGGAGTTCAGTTGAATTTGTCTACAAGGAGTGCGTGACTGCAGGGTTCAAGTAGAGAGAACTTTTGATCTAAGTTCCTCGAAGTGCAGATTTGGTACCAGAGCCATGCAAGGCATGCGCAGGCTAGAAGAAGTCTCAGAATTGCGATTCTGAGCAAAGAGTTGAAGGATTTCTGCCGCAGGAGTGTGCAGGATCAAGGACTTCATGACTTAGTCATGATTGAAGATTTTCCACAAAGGGTGCGTGCAAGGCGTTATTCCTGAGGGATTTGAAGTCACGAAAGCTCAGAAGCGATAATCCTTTGAATTCATCAAAGGAATGCATAGAGAGGCTGTGCTGAAAGTGTTCGAGCAAGTGCTGGAAACTTGCGTGCAGTTGGACAAGGCTTCGTAGAATAAGCGCTTGTTTCAATTGGAAATTTGAACGGACCATCATAATTCTCCAAGGAGAAGTCGCGAGAGTCTGAGGCATAGGATCTTGCAGAGGTACAAGGAAGCCATCATGCAAGTGTGGAGAAGGTTCGAAAATCAGCAGGGCAGAAGCTGTCAATCGGGATTGCGAGGAGTGTGGTTCTGCTCGTGGATCGGTATATCGGGAGTTTGCGAGGTAAGACTCCAACTCTTCAAAGTAGTAGTTGCGAGAGGGTGAGAAGCGAAGCCCCGACGATCGCATGGACAGTTTGGGCCACAACGAGTGACGTGGCAGGTGACGCGGGGTATCAGCGTTTCGGCGTCTCGAACATCGGGAGTCGAGGCATGAATCACTTGGTCGCACAGCGAGGTTCCGAGGGAGCGAGATCGTGAGTTGTCGGCATCTCGGCACATCGAATCTCGGTAGTTTGAACTCTGAGTGTTTAGTGTCACGATCGATGAAGGGCGATAGAGTGAAGTCCCGATAGTGGAGGAAGAAAGTCAGCGTTGACTGACACATCTCAGGTCTCGAGGATCCAAGAAGGTAACGCATAACATTTGAACTCGCGAGTAGCGAAGTACCGATCCTCTGAAGGAAGAAGCGAGGGTCGCACAAGGTAGAATCTTTGGGTGCAGACTTTCCGATAGGGAAGTAGAAGAACCATTGAGTTCTTCGGGCCTAGGGAAAGAGAAGGTCCTGGAGAAGGCGATCGTGCTCCGGGGAGTGCGCGCGGTTGCGTCAATACCTCTTGTTAGTAGTGTTTGATATGGCTTGAGAGGTAGTGTATGGTGTTCCTTATCTTCCTTATGTCATTATTTGAATCACCAACTACCTTGATTTTATTTTCTCCCAAGTCTACTTCTTTTCTCAGTCCCTGGAGTAGGGATTCATACTCAACAATATTATTTGTGCATTGGAGCATAATTATGAAGGCTATTAGATTTCCCTTTCCAATAGGATATTTAAGTATACATCCAACACCCTCACCTTCAAGACACTTGGATCCATAAAAAAATAAATTCCAAATGATAGGATCTATGTTTACTTTGTGAATGGAATCTGAATTGTCTATAGTTTTTGAATTAGGGTGGTTAGTGAAATTAGAAAAATCTTCTAATCTATCTCCAAACACTATGTTATACTCTACAATATCATCGTTAGTTTTTATTTCTATTGTATAGTGGGGCTCAACAATCTAAGTGGAATGAAGGATTTTAGATTGTGTATTTGATTCTGCATGAGGTGAAATATCAACTATGTGGTTCCCAAAAAATGAGTCATACGAATAATTTCCCAGAATAGAATGAATGAACATCACATGTTCATTTGGATAATTAAGGTAAGTTACCACATGCTTCATATATGTTTCCCTATCAATCCTTATTTGATTGGATTTTCCATTGTAAGGTAACCATGGTTGTGACCAATCAATGGAAGAATATCCATTAAGCATAACAAACTAGTCTCTGCTGAAAATCATACCATATGTATCAGGTATATTCAAAACTATGATATCAATGGTCTAATGTGTATTAGGGTTGGATGACATCCTGATCAAAACATTATTCAAATCTCCAATTACTTTTTTTTTATGTCTGGAGGAATCAACAACTAGTTGGGCACTTGCTCGCGTTACACGTGGCTGTGTTATCCAACTGCTACCACTATAACCTCCAAGTGTTCCCATGAGGACCCTTACGTGGAAAACATTGTAAGTCAGGGGGAGTTGAACTCGAAACCTCATGGAACTTCATTTTCACAACACTTGCCAATTGAGCTGCCCCCACGGGGGCTAAATCTCCAATTACTTTAACTCTAGTCCTATCCAACTATATAATCTGGATATCAGATTCTTTTGGTTTGACATTTAATTTTTCACATAACTTAAAAGGAATCACATTGGAATAATCAACAGAATCAATCATATATTTATGTACATTTCTATTAAAAATATCAAAAGTGATCAAAAAGGGAGGAGAAGAGGATCTAGATCTCTGACCAGTTAGAGATGTAATTGCAATGGATTTTTTCTCGGATGTTGTAGTCTTTATAGGTGATAGAACTTTAGTTGCACCTTTTCTTGTGCCAAAATTTATTTATTTGGTGCTCCTAGAAGTATTACCTTGTATGGTTTTGATGAAATTTTCCTAAATCTGAGGAATATTCATAAGTTTAAAAAAATAAATATTTTCTTTAGTTTTCTTCAAGTCTTCCAAGAAATTGTATTATAGTTTTAATGAAGGAATAGAAGGAGTAGTTTGTTTGGGATATTTATTAGTTTTGTTTTTGGTATGGGGTGATATTTTAGGGGGATAAGGAGTAGTGGTATCGAGGGAAGTATTTTTTTCTGGAAATTCTAGTGGTTACTACATTTTGGGACATGTGTACTTCCTATGTATCATATTCTTCACCCAAATCATAAGAAATGCCCCAAAAGGAGTTGACTTGTTGTTCATTTGATTCATTAATGTTCTTTTGGGTATGGGTTGTTATTTTAAGGGGCTCAGAGGGAGAAGTGGTATCGATGGAAGTATTTTTGCTGGACCTTCTACTGGTTACTACATTTTGGGACACGTATAATTCCTTTATATCCCCTTCTTCACCCAATCCATAAGAAATGTCCCAAAAGGAGTTGACTTTTTGTTCATTTGATTCATCATCCTCCTAGGATTTATACTGTTGTTCAGTTTCCTCTACTTCTTATCATTTAGGTTTAGCTTGTGCTCAGATTTTTTTCCACATATTCATTTATTTTTTCAGGTTCCTTTTATCGTGACTTGGTTGTGTTTATTTTATTTTGTTCCTCTTTATTTTTTATTTCTTCTTCTTGAGTAGCCAAAAGGTTTTGTTTTTCATCTGACATCCTTTTCATCTCAATCTCCTTTTATTCTTGAGCCTTTAATTCTATGTCTACATTATGCTACTTTATTCCATGAATTTTCTCTGAAACTGGCCCTTTGCCTTTGATTTTATCTAATTCGGCCTATTTCTTCTCAGATTGTTCCTTCTTTCTTTGTTGATATATTTGCTCATCTTCATCAACTTCTCTTTCTATTTATGTGTCTTTCTTCTTATTATATAGCTCCTTATCCTCTTGTTTCTTGTTATCATGCTTGAGTAGTGTTTTGAATTGTTATATCATGAAACCTATGTCTTCATATTCCTCTTTCTAGAGTTTTTTCTTTGGTCAGTTCATTCAATATCCTTTATAATACTTCTTCAAAATACAGGGCTCCTCAGAAGATATCCTTTGCATAATTAAGCTCATGAATAATTTATTGTTTTAACTTGACAACCCTTATGAGCTCATATATCACATTTTGGGGATCATGTCTTTTGACATTTCCAGAACATAAAGATATCTCTCCTATAGTTTTCTCCTCTTTCCCAGAATGTTGTTTGTTCAATAGAGAGTATTTTCCTATGTCGCGAGGAAACATTGGCTAATATATTTTATATTTCTCGGATAAATATGCATTGACCCCTTTATCAAATTTATGATTGGCTACTTATTTGGTTAACATTTTATCGAACACATATTTGAGATAAAAATGAGGTGGTCCTGTGGCTCCATATATTCTGACATAAGTGTAATACTTCTTCATATACTAATATCCTATTTATCTCAAATCCTTGATGGATCCTAGAAATATCCTATGTGGGTGAAACCCAAGGAAAATGTTATGTAAAGGAGCTAGGAAGTAATCATAGATATCATGCAAGTATTATTTATAGTTCACTTCCAATAATTGTGAACAATACACATGAATTGGGGCTTGGCTTGGGTTCCAAGGCCAATTGAAAGTAAGAAATTTATGTGCTATGAAAATTGCATCGATAAGGTAGGTCTTCATGTAAAATCTAGAATTATTCGTACCTTGGGATTCCTAATATCCACTCATGATGATAAAATAGAGGATATTTGCCTAGTTGAACCCTTTCCCCATATCGACCATTGTTTAGGCCATCTGAAACCATTCAATTCTAAAATGAGTATTGGTTTCTTCTTCGTAGAGCCTGTAGATCATTGCATTTATGATTATGTATGGATCCTTTAGGTACTACGCAGGAATACATATTTCCCTGTGTTTTATAGGGAATTATTCATCTACAAAAAAATCCTCCATCAAGGCTTCAAAGTCTTTGTGATCTACTCTGAATTTATCCATAAATGATTAATCTAGTGATATAATAGGATATGGGATCTTGTATCTAATTCTGAGGTCTTCATCCTTGATAAGTACAATTGGAAAATTGATTTCATTAACTGTCACGGTTGTCTCCTTCTGTAGATGAGTGAAGCACCATCATGCAACATTGTTATAAGAAAAAAATATTAGGAGAGCTACCACAATGTGAATGTTGTTTTTCCTGATTTTTTTGTATTTGTCGATATCTTCATCATTGTATGGGTAATTTTCATTCTGGAACATGTCATATATCTCATATTATTTTTTATAGTGATCCCTTCCATCACGATTACTTTTCTCTCTCATATTAAGAGAGTATGGACCTGCAACAAGGGTGGATCCAACAATTGTATGTTTTTTTTTTTTTTTGGTCTGTACCTAAGACATCTTGTCACATGCATAAATTGAAATTACATTACCTTATAGTTTATTATAGAAAACAATGAATCGGAAACAAAAAAAACATACATGTTATCTTGAGATCTTCAACTTAGTGTAATTTACCCAGATTTTGACAACAAGAACGCCTATTTTTGGGGGGTTTTACAAACATAATGGTGTCGATTAAGACTCAAAATAGATGTTATAACTTTCCAATATTCCCTAAACTCTGTGTAATTAATATCGAACACATTACAATTGTGACTCATTCAAAGTCATACTAATCTCCATTAATTCTCTTGAATACATATCTTCATTTTTTACTATTGGCACATTGTCGGGGGTAGATTAAAGAGGAGGGGAAAGATCTTCGATCATATCATCATTGGAATGATATCATTTCAAAAAAATTGGGCTTAAGGTCATCTTACGACGACGACCACTTATTATAATAATTTGTATCCTTAAAATGAGTGCCACATGTATTGAGATATTATATGTTACTTTAACTTATGACATCTTTACTTTATTTAATTAAAAGAATCATCTTATGATGTTTAAGTGGAGGGGTTAGGTTTATGAGGTATAGTCATTGGAATATTTCCAAGGAAGTTCATGGTTTAGGAGGTTGATTGTTGACGATGGTGTTTTGGGGTCATGTCATCTTAGGAAGATGTTATAGATAACACAAATGGTAATTTTATGACCTCTTCTAATGACAAAAGGGAAATTAGCGGACCAATGAAGTTATTCCACGCCACATAAATCAATCACCACTAGAAAGCTTTTATTACATTATGGATTAGGGTAGTATTAGGATTTGTTAAATGCATAGTGAAGTATTTAACTTTGTGTAAGGGTTCATATTCCTCGAAATGTAAGCATCATATTATTATTCATCAGAATTAGGATGTCATTTTCGGAAGTGATCAAGGAAAGGTACTTGTGAATGCAATGTTTGTTATTTACGGATAAACATAAAAGGTTTGAATTTCAAAGGATGGAAATGAGTAAATATGTTACGATTTTATGTTAAGGGATGAAGGGTCCATTTACTCTGATTGGGTCACGAGAACCAATATCTTCTTGACACATTATCATGAAAGAGTGTGAAAATATGGGTAACAACATACAACTCTTCAGGGTGAGGACTTCATTGTCGACACATCAATAAAACTCCCTTCGGGTGCATCTCTACTACACCTTCTCGACGATGATGTTAGAGAAGTGTCTTCGTTGAAAGAATTAGAAGTAAAGGTAGGGTCGTATAACTTTAGATAGGATTGATGACAATATTTGTATGAGGTTGTATGGGTAGTGACTCTTGGGAGTATTTTCATGAAATTATTTTCAATGATAGAAGCTAAGATTCGCATGGTGAGGGAGACTAAAGGATGAATAATTGATGCACCAACAATTTTCATTGTATCCTGCATAATAGCAAGTTATGAAATCATGCATAGAGCTTAATATTATCAATGGATAACTAGTTTGGTAATAGTACTTAGTATCTTGCAAACTTTTGGTAGGTTGGTACCCACTAAAGAGATTTAGTGGGTTGTTTTGTATGCCACAATAGAACCCAAGAAAAAACAACAATACCTGCACCACATTCAAGTTTCTCTTCCATGAGAGTTTACAAAATAATTTGTCTCCATTAAAACTCAAACTAGTGGAATAGTTAAGTGAATTCCTCCAGCATGAAACCCTCAATATCCATTACCTCTGCGACATTCACCTCACATCCTCCACATGAATTTACCTTTCTTACAAAGCCAACATAATCGTCTGGCCCCTCGAGCACGAAACACTCACTATTCTTCCTCTACATGGGTTAGTCATGGGGATACCTTGAGAAAAAAATAAAATCGATCGATGCCTTACAAATAGATAGAACCCTCCTTCGTTACAGACAAACAAAACCCTCTTCAATTTTGCACAAACATTTTCTTCCTTCGAAAACCCCTCGGATCAGAGTGCACGAATAGAAAAAAAAATAAACAAAATATTCAACTCTCTATGCGTGGGAAAAATATACCTTGGCTCAACCCTTTTCTCTCTCTGCAATCCATGATTTGACCTCTCCCTCTCCTTGATATTTTGACTCTCCCAGGAAGCCAATGGAAAACTAAACTTGAATGACGGAAAGAGTTTTTGGTAGCTAGGGTTTCTACTCTACCACTCCTCCTCTTCCTTACATAGAAGAAACACCTTGTCTCTGATACCACTTGTTGGTATTTAAGATCCCAAAACAATAATTAAATGCAAGAAAAAAATGACAATTGATACAAAAAAATCATTGACATAACACACAATATTTATGTGTTAAACCCTGATGGCGTGTCAAGGAAATATCCACAAGGAAAGGTATCAATATCTCTTATTATTCAAGATGGGCTTACAATAAGACTTAAAACATTATAAATGTCTCTTAGGGATTCATTTATATACAATAGAATATATCATTACATCATTTAAGTAACTTCCACTAGTTCAAGAACTGTCTTCATTATACAAACCAACTCCATTACATTTATAAATTTACTAAGATAAACTTGTTTTTTACCATAAAGTGTTTTCATAATTCCAATAAGGGGAACATCCCTTGCAGGAAAATTTGCACAATGGGGAGGCTATACATTTATCCATATTGTTGTAATATCAAGCATTGATGTATCATTACACATCTCCCAGGTTCATTTGATCGAGAGGTTGACCTACATATGTATATAGTCGATCATGCAATCAACCAACATACTACACTAGTCAGTCGAGTAGTCAACGTTCCTATCAGTCAAAAACTTGACCCGATGTCGAATAAAATCAAGAAATGGATCGACCAACCCAGAAATAGACTATGATTTGGATGCGTAAGCGGTTGGTTCAAGCATCCTTGACAAGATGAATCGACAGAGAAAATTTGGCAAATCCAACTATAACAATTGATGGTTACATGTGGAAAAGATCTCCCAGATTCTATGGCAGATGATTAGATATTGATACTATAAAAGTAGACCTCATGGGTCAGTATCATCATCAAATATTATGCAATAGATCATGTGGATCAAGATCTGCAACATGCACTATGATGTTTTGATCACAATACGCTATGCTTAAGTGTTGTAACAATGTCTTTAGACACCACCCTTTGTCTTTGAAATTTGTTCCTCTTTGATTATCTACAATACTGTGTTCTCTATTTGATATCGTGTTCCACCCTATTCCCCAACATGGTATCATAGACAATGGTTTAAAGATTGACTTTTTATCTGCAAACCTTGTTGAGTCAGATATATCATGTGACTGACTTTGGGATAGTCGTTTTTTGATGGAAACTCATCAAAACAAACCAGTCTATATAGAGATCAAAGATAGATTTGAATATTGATCTTGTTGTTTTCAATGGATAAAATTATGCAGTATGGGCACCAGATATGGAAGCCCTACTGAATAGAAAAGGACTATGGTAGTATATGAAAGTTTTGATTCTAGATGCAATAGAAAATCAAGAGAAGTGCATTGTTGATGGAGAGAAGGATGAGGATGTAGGGGTCATTACAGCCTACATATCGTGGGAGATTTGTTTTAACCTTGGTGGAATATACTTTGAAGTGAGATTTGTTTTAACCTTGGGAGATTTGTTTTAACCTTGTGACCGAATCGATGAGAGTTATGTCATGTAGTTGGAGAAAGAATTAATCTCTCTCGATCCTCTTTCCTTTGAGAGAAGAGAGGACTATTTCACATGTGTCAAAGAACTCCAATTTAAATTGGGATAATGTTGAAAGAAATATTAGAAGAAGGGTGTAAAACTCATCGAGTTGGTCCTGATGAACTTGAGAAAAGGTTAGTATACAATTTTGATGGTGTTTTTTTTAATGTTTAAGCCATTATTATAGTTCTTTGCATTTCAATAGATAACAACAACATAAGACAAGATCACTGAGAAATACACAATCACAAGAGACACAACATTTATCCTGGGAAGCCCTATAGGGTAAGAAAACCCAGCAAAACTTCTTTATTATAGATAGCCAATACAATGCCAAGAGATAACTTAAGCAAATACAAAAATTCCTTTCCTAAAGATACACCTCTCTCTCTCTCTCTTCTCCAACTGCAACTCCAAAACTTTTCTCTCAATGAACAAGTGAGTTGTGTTTTGAAGTGAGGTGCTAGCCTCCTTATTTATACAAATATGGCATGTGTGAAGTGTCTCTTCACTGGCAGGGCCGACTTCTCAAACTGGGTGGTTATAACTACCTTTATTATATTTTGGGGCCTCTTGATATATTCTGGGGCCGACTTCTTCTTTTTCCTTTTACAATTACATTATGATCAATCCACAAAAGGGGATTTGGTCCTTATACAATAACCGACATGATCAATCCACAATGGGGATTGATCCAATAAATAACATATCAAATAATAATAAGAATACACTTTGCAGTTACATTATTTCAACACTCCCCCTTAACAAGAAGGGTATTCTTCAACAACATTAGATGAGAGACAGGCCTTTATCATCAACAACATCAGGAGGACATCATCATCATTATCATCTTGGAACATTGACTGGTGTATCTATAAATCATCAGAAGTTTTCTTCATCGGTAGCATCGTCATTCTCAAAGGAATGAAATGATCATATGGATCAATATGTATTAGTATAAAACTAATACATCATCATCATCACAGCACGAGCCTAGCTCATCATAATATAGGACTGGATTTACATCACAACTGTCAAGATGGAAGCTCAGTACTCGTCTTGCTTTACGCCACAACAATCAAGCTGGAAGCAAGATACTAGACTGGATTTACGTCACAACTTCTCAAGCTGGAAGCACAGTACTATTCTCATCTCAATGTCTTGTTTTATGTCACAACACTTAATCTGGAAGCAAGATACTAGACTGGCTTTACGTCACAGTTGTCAAGCCGAAAGCACAGTACTAGTCTCATCACAATGTCTTGCTTTACGTCACNCCCTTAACAAGAAGGGTATTCTTCAACAGCATCAGACGAGAGAGAACAACATCATCAATATCATCTTGGAACACTGATTGACGTATCTATAAATCATCGAAAGTTTTCTTCATCGACAACATCGTCATTCTCAAAGAAATGCAATCATCATCTGCATCAATATGTATTAGTATAAAACTGATACATCATCATCATCACAGCATGAGGCTGGCTCATCATAATACAGCACTGGCTTTACGTCACAGCTGTCAAGCTAGAAGCTCAGTACTCGTCTTGCTTTACGTCACAACAATCAAGCTGAAAGCAAGATACTAGACTGGCTTTACGTCACAGCTTCTCAAGCTGGAAGCACATTACTAGTCTCATCTCAACGTCTTGCTTTACGTCACAGCACTTAAGCTGGAAGCACGATACTAGACTGGCTTTACGTCACAGCTGTCAAGCCGGAAGCACAGTTCTAGTCTCATCACATCGTCTTGCTTTACGTCACAACCATCAGGTTGGAAGCAAGATACTAGACTGGCTTTACGTCACAGCTGTCAAGCCAGAAGCACAGTACTAGTCTCATCACATTGTATTGCTTTACGTCACAACCATTAGGTTGGAAGAAAGATACTAGGCTAGCTTTATGTCACAACTATCAAGCTGGAAGCACAATACTAGTCTCATCTCAATGTCTTGCTTTACATCACATCAATAAACCTGGAAGCTAGATACTCGTCCTGCTTTACGTCACAACAATCAAGTTGGAAGCAGGATACTCATCCTGCTTTACGTCATAGCAATCAAGCTGGAAGCAGGATACTAGACTGGCTTTACATTGTAGTTGTTAAGCCGGAAGCACAGTTCTAGTCTTATCACATCGTCTTTCTTTACGTCACAACAATAAAGCTAGAAGAAAGAGATCTCTTATCACAACAACTACTCCCCCTTTCGAGGAAGGTCATTTCGGACTATACCAAGCTTATCTCGAAAGTGCATGAACTTTAAACAAGATAAAGGCTTGGTCAACACATCAACAACTTGTTCATTCATGCTAACATACTGGAGCTTTATGGCTCCTCTTTGCACCATGTCACGAATGTAATGATATCATATCTATATGTGCTTCGACCTATGATGGAAAATAAGATTCTATGTCATCTTTATGCATCTCTATTTGTCACATAGGATCATGGTTTCTTGCATCTCTAGGTCAAATAGACCGATCAACAACTTTTGAAGCCATATAGCTTCACAGCTCGCAAAACATGCAACAATGTATTATGCTTCCGCTGTGCTGAGAGCAATGTTGGATTTCTTCCTACTCTGCCATGAGATCATGGCTGATCCCAAACTGAAACAACATCCTGAAGTGCTTTTCCTGTCATAAACACTTCCTGCCCAATCTGAATCAGTGTACCCACTCAATGTGAAATCATGATCTCCATCATAACTGATACCACAATCTATTTTACCCTTAAGGTACCTCATCACATGTTTTGTGGCCACTAGGTGAACATGTCTAGGTTCTACTAGAAACTGAATCAAGGTGTTCACAGAAAAAAAATGGTCTGGTCTGGTGTTCGTTAGGTACATCAGCGATCCAATAATCTGTCTGTATAGTGTGGCATCAATCAATTCTGACGAAGTGTCGACTAGCAGCTTCAACTTCGTTTCCATGGGTGTATTCATGGGATTGCACTCTTACACGTCGAATCTCTTCAAGATTTCAACTGCATACTTCCCTTGGTTAAGGAAGATCCTTTCTAGACTCTGCCATACCTCAAGACCTAATAAATAGTGCATTAGGCCAAGGTCTTTCATTTTAAATTCTAAGGCAAGTCTCTTCATACATTCAGTGATGATCTTTTCTTCTCTGGTTAAGAATAATTCATCCACATATAGCAGTAATATCACTGGCTCATCGTTCATAACCTTGAAGTAGAGGTTAGAATCTGTTTTACTCTTGGTAAAGCCCAATCTTGTCAGGAAACTATCTATCTAGCCATACCAAGATCTATGAGCTTGCTTCAATATGTACAATGCTTTCTTCAACTTGTATACATGAGAATTCCTATCTTCAACTTCAAATCCTTGAGGTTTCTCTATATAAACTTCCTCTTCAATGACAACATTTAGGAAGGTTGTATTTATGTCCATCTGGTGCAACTTCCACTTCATCTTAGCCGCAAGGGCTATGATGGTTCTGATTGAAGTGTATATGTCTACATGAGCGAATGTCTCTTCATAGTCAATGCCTTCCTTTTGAGAAAAGCAACGAGCGACAAATCTTTCTTTATACTTCTCAATACTTCCATCAATAGCATGTTTTATTTTGAAGATCCATTTGGAGGATACCACATCTTTACTCTTCAGTCTGGGAACTATTTCCCATACTTCATTCTTTATTATGGATTGGTATTCCTCTATCATGGCATCTAACCATTCTTTCCTCTGAATGGCTTCTTCAAAGAAGGTAGGATCCTCCTCTAGAAGATCACACATCAAAGTCGTATAACTGGAAAATGGCTTTGGTCTTTTCACCTGTCTCGTAGTTCCTTTCGGAACACCATACTTCTCTCCATATTGAATAATCTCTCTAGCCCAAGATGGCATTATTTTATGGAGGATCATCATCTGAGGAGGTTCTTGAACTTCTAATATATCATGGTCTTCTAGAATTTCCTCATCAGGGGAAGTTACGACTTCCCTTATTGGTTCAATAGCTCTGGGAACCTCCCTCACTGATTCTGCAACTCTGGGAATTACGGGTTCCTCTTCATATACCTCTTCAAGCTAGCATTTTCTTGATTTCTTGAGTGCTTCATCTTCATCAAAGGTCACATCCCTGTTGATATCAATGTGGTGGTGACCTCATATATATATCCTGAAGGCCTTGGATACCTCATATTATCCCACAAATATTCCCTTCTTTTCTAAAGGTTCCATCTTGTTTCTTTTCTCTTTTGGTATATGTATAAATACTAGGCAGCCGAATATTTTGAGATGGCTTACCTCTAGCTTATTTCCGGTGAACATCTCTTTCGGGTTCTTGAACCCAAGTGCACTATGGGACAATCGATTTTGGACATATATGATTGTCATTTCTTCTTCTTCCCATAAGAACATAGGAAGATCTTGATCGTGGATCATGGTCTTCACGACTTCCATTATCGTTCTATTCTTTCTTTTAGCCACACCATTTTGATGAGGATTATAGGGAGTAGTGAGTTCCCTCTTGATCCCAACATCTTTGCAAAAGCTCATGAACTCTTTTGAGGTGTATTCTCCTCCATTATCTGACCTGAGTATCTTGATATTTCTTTCAAAAAGATTCTCTATCAAGGCTTTGAATTCCTTGAACTTGATGAACACTTCATCTTTAGATTTCAAAAAATACAACTAGGTCTTACGAGAATAATCATTAATGAATGATACACAGTATACATACCCACTAATGGAGGATGATGGCACTGGGACACACACATTTGAATGAATGAGTTCTAGGACTCCTTCTGCTTTGTTGTCTCTCTTCGAAAAAGGGTTATTGATGTTCTTCCTTTGTGCACATCCATTGCATATGCCTTCATGGTCAACCTTCAGTTCTGGTAAACCTGTAACCACTTTTCATATGTATGGTAGCGCCTTGTAGTTAATGTGAGCTAATATTCTATGCCAAAGTTCACATGGATTCTCAATGGCGTGGGTCATGGAAGCTTCTGAGTGACCCTTTAGCGTATGCAAGCCACCTTCTTCTTTTCCAATGATGATTGCTTCATTTATGGTCTCTCCTTTAGCACGTTACCTTCTACAACCTTCACTATAGCTTCCTCGGGGTTATTACCTATGACCTGGAGCAAGGTCAACAAAACAACAAGCAAGAGTAATATCCTATAAAACAATAGCATGAACAATCATCACAGTAGATCCTTTAGAGATATCATTTGTAACTTGTCTGAAGCAGAGATTAAAGGTAAGGAATAAAATACAAAAATGAGGTACTTTTCAAAATTTGAAAATCCAACTTTTACCCCCTCAAACTTGATCTGTAGATTTCTGGACTAGTGCTTCTAGTTTTCTGGTACTTCTGGTACTCTGGTACTTCTGGTACTTCTGGTACTCTGGTTTTCTGGTACTTTGTGAAAACTAGGGTTTCACTTTTCGGGAGATCTAGCCACTGAAAAGGTGCGCTGAAGGTGCCAAAATGATCCTTGGGGGAAGGTGCACTTTTCTAGATGGTTTTAGGGCTGAAATGCCTCACCCAAAAAAAGCCCTAATTTGCATGTACAACAATAGTGACGTTTTTCACTTTTCTCTTGTGAAAGATGCTCTCTTCAGCTTGTCTCTGATATGATGTTTATTTTTAAGCCATTATTATAGTTCTTTTCATTTCAATAGATAACAACAACATAAGACAAGATCACTGAGAAATAAACAATCACAAGAGACACAACATTTATCCTGGGAAGCCCTCTAGGGGAAGAAAACCCAGCAAAACTTCCTTATTATATATAGCCAATACAATTCCAAGAGATAACTTAAGCAAATATAGAAAGTCCTCACCTAAAGATGCACCTCTCTCTCTCGCTCTTCCACAACTGCAACTCCAAAACTTGTCTCTCAATGAACAAGTGAGTTGTGTTTTTAAGTGAGGTGCTAGCCTCCTTATTTATACAAATCTGGGACGTGTGAAGTGTCTCTTCACTGGCAGGGCCGACTTCTTCTTTGTCCTTTTACAATTACATTATGACCAATCCACAAAAGGGTATTTGTTCCTTATACAAAAGCCGACATGATCAATCCACAATGGGGATTGATCCAATGAATAATATATCAAATAAGAATAAGAATACTATTTGCAGTTACATTATTTCAGCAGTTTTATTACAATTTATTGACAACAAAATAAATAATTTGGTGAATTATAAAAAAGTTGTTTTTTTAACATAATTTTTTATTCTTAATATGAATATGTAATTTTTATGATCACGAGTATACAATTGTGGTATAAAATTGTGATGTTGTTTTATGATAATTTATTTATAATAAAATAAAATAATCAATTATAAAAATCTTGTCTTTTTAACATAACAATTTTATTTTTAATATGAATATATAATTTATATGATCATGTGTCTAACAATTTAGAAGGATTATATTTTTCATTTTTCAATATTAGTTTATATGAGCATGTGTCTAACAATTTAGAAGGACTATATTTTTCGTTTTTCAATATTAGTTTATATGAGCATGTGTGTAACAATTTAGAAGGATTATATTTTTCATTTTTGAATAAATAGAGTGCACCAAGTAAAAATGTTTTAATAAATTATTATTATTATTTTACATTTATAAATTTATTAATGTTCATTTATTACATTAATAAGAGTGTTAATGGAAATTATTCCCACAATGCACTACTCTTTCCCAATATAAAAAATAATGTATTTATGCAATTCAAATGTGGACATTTAACCTATATTGGGTAGCAATTTTATCAATAAAGGTTAAACAAATGATAGTTTAAAGATTCAAATACTTGAATAGAGTTTACATATGTAATAATCAATAGAAATCAAACATTCCACTATGGAATTTTCCTAACCCATTATACATTAGAAATTAAAACCAAATGATCTAGATTATTTTGAGAATGACATGAAGACAGAACTATAACTGAGATATAACAATGAAATACAAAAAAATATAGAAGAGAACACATAAATACAGTGAAAACCAACTTCTATTATTGAATAAGATAGAAAAAGACTATAGAACACAAACTGGAAAAATGGGGTAGCTTATCTCTAAAGAGAAAGAGATGTTGGGTACACTTCATTCACAAGAATCTTTACATCACACTCCATTGCATGTTTAAAGGGCCAGCGCATAGAACACATGTGAATCCAGGGTTGAAACTACCTGATCCAGTGTGAAAATTGATGAAACGCGGTCAACAATGAGTCTGAGGGTTAAACTCTTCAGTAGAAGCATCCTACCAGTAGAAACTGGTGCTATCTTCAGGGGGTTGAAGCTCCCTTCCAGGAAAGGCTGGTAAACGAGAGAAGGTTGCAGCCTTCTGCAGGTAGAAGCCTGCGTACTAGTATGAGTCTGCACTAGTA
>SNQJ01S0011987.1:131668-143585 GCA_010110895.2 Picea sitchensis
TCTGAAAAGACTCCATCCAGATATGTTCAAAAGAATCATCCAGAATCTCAAATTTTGGGAGATAAGGAATCAGGTGTACAAACAAGAAGGACTCTTGTAGGATCTTCTAGCTATCTGGCATTTCTATCCACTGTTGAACCACAAAATGTCAATCAAGCTAGCAAAGATGAATGTTGGATTCAAGCCATGAATGAAGAACTTGATCAAATCAAAAAGAATCACACTTGGGAATTAGTACCAAGACCCCATGACAAAAATGTCATTGGAACTAAATGGATATTCAAAAACAAGCTAAATGAGAATGGGGAGGTTATAAGAAATAAAGCTAGACTTGTTTGCAAGGGGTATGCTCAGCAAGAAGGTATAGACTTTGAAGAAACCTTTGCTCCTGTAGCTAGACTTGAAGCCATAAGAATGTTTCTTTCCTTTTCAAGCTTCCAACAAATCAAAGTTCATCAAATGGATGTTAAATCTTCTTTTCTCAATGGTGATTTGGAAGAAGAAGTTAATATAGAACAACCAGAAGGATTCATCTTTGGAAATGATGAAAAACTTGTTTGTAGACTTAAAAAGGCTCTATATGCTCTCAAACAAGCTCCAAGGGCATGGTACTATCGTCTTGACAAATATCTCCGTCAACAAGGATTCTCAAAAGGATCTGTTGATAGCAACTTATACACAAAAACTGAAAATGAAAAACTACTAATTGTATTTGTATATGTTGATGATATCATTTTTGGAAGTAATGAAGAATCTATGAGTCAGAGATTTTCTTCTGATATGCAACAAGAATTTGAAATGTCCTTACTTGGGGAACTAACATTCTTTCTTGGATTACAAGTGAAACAAGCAACAGATGGAATTTTCCTATCACAAACAAAATACCTTAAGCAAATCCTCAAGAAGTATGGCATGGAAAATTGCAAACCTATAAGTACACCAATGATAACTGGATGTAATCGCAGTTCTAATGATGATTCTCCCACGGTGAATTAGCCAGAATACATATCTATGATAGGAAGTCTACTGTATCTCACTGGGACAAGACCAGACATTATGCATGCAGTTGGGATTGTTGGATGATTTCAAGCCAATCCAAGAGAGTCTCACCTTCATTCTGTGAAAAGAATATTCAAATATCTACAAGGAACTCAAGATTTTGGACTATGGTATCCAAAGAATGTTGATCTTACTCTTCATGCATACATTAATGCAGACTGGACTGGAAGTGTTGATGATCACAAAATCACTAGTGGTGGTGCATTCTACATGGGGCCCCAGTTAGTATCTTGGTTCAGCAAGAAACAAATTTCCATTGCCTTATCTACAGCAGAAGCAAAATATGTGGATGCAGCATCATGTTGCACTCAATTTCTTTGGATGATGCAAACCCTTCAAGACTTTCAAATAAAATGTTCACCCCCTGTCTCTATTATGTGTGATAATACAAGTGCCATCAGTATCTCAAAGAATCTTGTTATGCATTCCAAGACCAAGCACATTCCCATCAAATATCACTTCTTACGAGAACCGGTTCTTGAACAAAAGGTGAAATTGGAGTTTGTTCCCTCCAAAGAACAAGTTGCTGATATCTTTACCAAACCTCTACCCAGGGAAGCGTTCGAATATCTCCGACAAAAACTGGGAGTAGTCTCTGCCATGCAGAGGATTAGGTCTACTTAAGTACAGAAGCCTCAATTGGTTGTAAGGTGTTGATGAGCATCTCTAAATGCTCTGGCTAAGGGGGAGCCTTGATCATATGAAAAGGATTATTAAGCAGATGCAGCATGATCTCAAGGGGAGCATGGTATTGTCCACTCTTTGCCATTGATGTCAAAGGAGGAGGGAAAATACCAGAGGAAGAGTATTGCAAACAAAGGAAGAGTATTGCCATCAATGACAAAGGGGGATATTGTTGGAAATATTGTCATTGATGGCAAAGGATGAGGCAAAGGAGAAAGAAGAGTTTTCATGTAAGAAAATCAGTGTATGGTTGAGTTTTGGATGGGCGCGTATGATTGCTGCAGAGCGTCGCCGACAGATGTCAGAATCCTTTAAGGATTCGAGGAGAATAAGCTCAGGAGGATCCCACAGGGGAAAGAGACCGAGAGCCTTCGGATCTCACTCGGAAATCCCGACAGTTGTTGGATCGGGAGAAGCTGCGCAGAGGTTAAGCGCAGGAGTAGGCGTGCAGAAGAAGTGATCTGAGCCGTCATATTGGAAGCAAATACCCGTTAGTCACTGGATCTGCAGAAGGTGCATGGAGGTTAAGACTCAGGAGGAACATAGAGAGGGAGAACAGATCTGAGTCGTAGGATCTGATAAGAAAACCTGACAGCCATCGGATCTGTAAGAGTCGCGCAGGGGTTAAGCCCTAGTGTGCAGAGGAGAAATCCCAGACAAGTCATCGGGATATTGGAGAGAGAATCCCAGTTGTTGATCTGGGCAGGACACGCGTCAGTATTCTGGTGAGGCATTGGGATATTGGCCATTGGGAAATTAGAGTTTCTGAGAACAAGTGAATCGAGACATCGAAAGTCTCGAAATCCTGGAGGAATAGGGACCGTCCATCTACAAGGATAGGTGGCAAAGGATCGGATGCCATCGGAGTTTTGTTCATCAGAGAATCGGGGATCCTGGTGACAAGTGAATCGAGACATCGAAAGTCTCAAAATCCCGGAGGAATAGGGACCGTCCACCCTGGAGGACAGGTGGCAGGTGCTTCATCGGAGAATCGGGAATTGGAGTTTCGCGAGTCCCGTGAACAAGTGCATCAGACATCGCGAAATCACGATACGCGATTTCCCGATAAAGCAGATAGCATGTGGGCCACCCTGGAGGATAGGTGGCACGTCAAAGGCTCGTCGGAGGACCAGCGTATCGGGAATCGACAAATCGATATTCCCGTGAACAAAGGATAAGGGAGGAAACCCCAATGCGGAATCTGAACCGTCCATTCGGTGGGACGCGTGTCAGGAGAACGGAGGAATGTCGAAACCCGATTTAAAAAAGGGCACGCGTAGGTTTAATTCAAATTTTAAAAAGTGTCCCGATTTCCCCCGAGCAATAAATATGGGACACGATGAGCGTTGAACGCTTCCTTGACCCATGGGCTTAAGAAGGGGTCGATGCCCTTTCTATAGTTGATCTGGAAAAAAGCAAAGTAAGACGGTAAGGACGGTGATAGGTCACAGGGGTCCTTTTTGGAGGACGTGGAGGCCATTTTCTGATAGTAGGCACATCTACAGGTTGCTGAGGTCATTTGTGCAGGCTGCAAAAAATATTTGAGGAGGGAGGAACCTCATTATGGCAGTGGGTGGCAGATCTACAATGACATAGAGTTCTCAGCTGTGGGTTTAGCAACTACGAGAGCGGAGGCATCATATTTAGGTTTATTGTCTTGTTTAATGTGTGTTTAGGAGGCTTTTGCAGCTGCCTTTGCAGTCAATAGATCTGTGTTTCCTTTCGAGATAATTTCAGTTATTTTCATAGCCAATAGAAAATAGTGTATTGATGTGATTTCGGGATTCAAGTCTTAATAAGATGCCAGAACTGTCTCTTTTAAAAGAAGATGATGGCCAGCGCATAGAACACATGTGAATCCAGGGTTGAAACGGCCTGATCCAGTGTGAAAATTGATGAAACGCGGTCAACAGTGAGTCTGAGGGTTAAACCCTTCAGTAGAAGCATCGTACCAGTAGAAACTGGTGCTATCTTCAGGGGGTTGAATCTCCCTTCCAGGAAAGGCTGGTAAACGAGAGAAGGTTGCAACCTTCTGCAGGTAGAAACCTGCGTACTAGTATGAGTCTGCACTAGTACAATGTTGTAAAATGTTTTCTTAATAATAATTATTGAAGACAGAGACAACGACAGCGGTGGTTTTTCTCCCGATTTGGGTTTCCACCTTAAATCCTGGTGTTCATGTGTCTTATTCATGTGTGTTGGTTTATTATGTTATTACTGCACTGAATTACTGCTTAATAGACATCTGATGAATGAATAAATTCATAATAAGATCTCTAGATGAACTCTTGTTTTCTTAAGACTATACAATAGCTGGTCTCTACAAAGTAGCCTAAGGTTTCCAGTAAAAGAAAAGAGAAAATCAATTGATTGCTCAAAATACTGATTCACCCCCCCTCCCCTCTCAGTATTTCTCAACATCAATTATATATGAGAGCATTAGAGGAGAACAATTCCCATGATGCATGTGGGATAATTTGGACTAAGTTTATAAAATTCCATAGGCATGTAAAATACTAAGACTTCCCGGGCGATCACCCATCCCAATGCTACTCTATCTCGAGCGTGCTTAACTGTGAAGTTCTAATGGGATATGATGCATTAACGCTATGTTGTAGGAATGTACATAAAACCATTACATGATGTCTATATTTAATAAATGAAGATGACATTACATTATATTCCCCATCAAAAGGGTGAATGTCATGGTTTATCAAAACCAAAGGCTCAAAATGGTGATTCAGTGGAAACGGTGGATGGCCATCGAGATCCATCTAGATCATTCCTCCCCCCTTAGGAAGAAATGGTCTCCATTGCATTGAGTTCTCGGGGGAGAGGGAAAAGTGTTTGTTGAATCTGCATCTTGATGAGTTGCTTTCCTTGTTGGAGAAGTTGTGTTGCTTAGCTTTTTGAAGGTTGTCATGAACCTGTGGCTGGAAGGGTTGGACCTTTTTAACCAATCTGGATACATGAGATGTCTATGTGTATAAGGAATATTTTCACTTTGTTGCAGTCTTTTCGACCTACTTCTATTGGATAGAAGGTGCTTGGGCCAAGGTTGTAGTGGTTGCAGTATCCTTATGTTCACCTTTTGAACAAATTGTGAAGAAGCTAAATTTTGTAGTATGAGATACTACCTTGCGACACCGTTTAGGTGGGACGGTAGTCGGAACCACCTATGGTATCCTATAGAGATGACCCCCCAGAGTAACAATGACACTACGGGGTCAAGACTCATAGATATAATGGGGCTTCCACATATATGGATGGCCCAAGAGAACATCACAGACATCCAGCGGGGCAACATCACATAATACCTAATCCTTGAAGGGTTGGATGTCGTATGACAATCGACACTACTAGTTGACATGAAGATATTGACCCTAGAGAATCCACCCGTTGT
The DNA here is from genome assembly GCA_010110895.2 of Picea sitchensis. Lineage (NCBI taxonomy): Eukaryota > Viridiplantae > Streptophyta > Pinopsida > Pinales > Pinaceae > Picea > Picea sitchensis. The sequence goes on from SNQJ01S0011987.1 coordinate 136,815, forward strand.
TGTATGGTTGCGGGTGTGGTGTTGTTGGAAAATCCAACTGCTTGACAAAATTTGTTGAGATGATGGTCTTTTGGCTTCTGCTATCAACAATAAAATGTAGTGGGGTCTCTTTAACCCACATCTATGAATGGAAGAGTCGCTCCCCCTCCTCAGGATCCTCTTTTGGTTGGATTTTTATAGTTGCAACGATAGAAGTGGGTTCTACATCAATGATATGTCTCATTTTATTATTTTTTGAATCAGGGTCCAAGTCAAGGTTTGACTCTTTGTCTTTGAGCTCAGCCACCAATGACTGTATTGAGCGACATTCATTGGTGTTGTGCCAAGGGATGTTGTGGAATTCACACCAATTTCCGGTGTCTTTCTTAGAATTCCCATTACCCTTCTTTGCATGCATATGGGATTGGATCTCTTGAGGTTGGCCTTCCTTGCTCTGTCCATGCTTCTCCCACTTACCTTGCTGGTTGAATTTCTGCTCAATTTTGACTGCATATCGATAAGAAACTCCCAGTGAGGAGATATCCAAGAAATCCATATATGTTTGGATGTACCTTTGTATACCACTGCGGTACTTCAAAACCAGGTTTCACTCAGAGTATTTGATACCCAGCTTTGAGCACAAGGTATGAAATATGTTGGTGTACTCTGGCACTGTCTAGGCTCTTTTCTGATGCAAAGTTGCCCATCTCATGTATTTGTCATCATAGTTTATGACATGGTAGAACTCCTCCTTTAGGGAATCTACAAAGGCCGCCCAAGTGGGTTTTCTCCCAAAAATTAGACTCATCTGCAGTGTACCTCTCCCTGTAACCTTCCCACCAAGATCTGACATGGGGAAGGGATTTAAGGAGCGCGAAGGTGATATTTTCACTGTAGAATTTTTTTGGATAGGGTAATAACCTTCTAGCATATTCAACCATTTTTCTAGAGCATATGCATCTATTTGGCCTTCAATAAGGGGATATAAAAATTGACTTGTATCTTTAATGGTGTCTCACTTGCAAAATGGTTTCTTGTTGAAGATGCATCAGTTGTCGCCATTGGTAGTATTCGAAGGATCTAAGAAAAGTTGTCCATCATCACATTCCTTTTTCGCACGAGGGCTTCCTTGAGCAACATATTGAAAGGATATCCTTCTCTGTCATCTCTCTTTTCTTCTGCCATGGGAGGTCGCTTGGGCTAGAGAGATTGGTTGTCCTCAAGCGAAACTATCTCGAGACCCAAATCTCTATACCCTGACCTTGTTGGGGACCTTCTTCGATAAATGCCAAAGAGCAGAGTGCTCTAATACAACTGATCCAAATTATTTTGAGAACGGCATGAAGACATAAGTATAACCGAGATATAACAATTAAATATAAAAAAATATAGAAGAGAACACAAAAATACAGTGAAATCCAACTTCTATTACTGAATAAGATAGAAAAACACTCTAGAACAAAAACTAGAAAAATGGGGTAGCTTATGTCTGAAAAGAAAGAGATGGTGGTTATGCTTCATTCATAAGAATCTTTACATCACACTCCATTGCATTCTTAAAGGGCCTCCTTCACCTCAATTATGTATGAGAGAGTCAGAGGAGAACAATTCCCATGATGCATGTGGGATAAATTGGACTAAGTTTATAAAATTCCATAGGCATGTAAAATACTAGGACTTCCTGGGTGGTCACCCATCCCAGTGCTACTCTAGCGCAAGCATGCTTAACTACAAAGTTTTAATGTGATCTGATGCATTAAAGCTATGTTGTAGGCATGTACATAAAACCATTGCATGATGTTTGTATTTAACAAATGAAGATGACATTACATTCCATTCCCCATCAAAAGGGTGAATGTCATGGTTTATCAAAACCACATGGTCAAAATGGTGATTCAATGGAAAATGTGGATGGGCACCGTGATCCATATGGATCACCAAATGAAAATTTTTTATCATCTTCATTAATAATAATAATAATAATAGTTTAATTTAAAGCTCAGTGCTAAGTTGGACACCAAATTTGTGTATGGGACCCTCTTGTTTGTGGGATAAGAGAACCACTTTGCACAATGATTTGACTAGTAAAGTTAACAAAGGTGTATGTACCCTACCCCTCTTTATATTTGAAATTATGACCTTGTAAGAGGAAACACCATTGATCTACAAGAAATTCAACACTTACCCAAGCTAACAAGATGATGTAGACCTCCCTTTCTCCCCTCAGGGTTGTTGACCTCTCAGTCAAGGATCGATCAAGAAAATGAGTCAGATCGACTCTTTGGGACTCTTCTAGACCCCAAAACTATCTACACAATGTTATAACCCTAAATTTCACCACACATGCTTACCTGGAATCACGCCAACTCATATCCCTTCATTGCCAAGACATCTGCTGAAAAACCTCTTTGAAAATCCTCTTGGGTGAAGGTACACGTGCCCTAACCCACTACTGCACGCGTTGGAACGCTGGCAGGCCTACTACATCCCACGTTTACCTAACAAAGCACAAAAACAGGAAACTTGTCGACGGGACAAAAATCTATGGGTCAGTTAACTGAAATTCCTAGCCATGCATGGCCGAGAGTTCGTCCAAAACCCTAGCTCCTTCTAGCCTATAAAAGAAGGGGTAGGGGTACTATTTGGAGGAGGAAAATGATAGCGAAGAAACTCTGCCCAATTGTCGAATCCATTTGTCCCAACCCTTTAGCCTTTCCTCAAGCTTAAGGAGAATTAAGGCAAAGCAGTTAGAGGACAAAGAAGAGGAGGAGCCCAGGATCAGGATCAAGGAACGGTGGTCGGTCTCAACATTGATTGTAAGTTGATTCATCTTGAAAATAATAAAGAATACTTTTCCCATCCCAATGCATGAGTTATATATGATTTATTCGATTTATGCTTAATCTCTAACCCTCAAGTAGAAAAATAGCATGCATTCGTAGTGTTTTGTCTTGATTGCAGGATTGTTTTTGGAAGGAGCAGCGCAAACAAGCGAACAAAGCGCAATGGAGGATATACACCAAACATCAGTAAAAAGGTTAGTAGGTCCTTTCCATGCTTGTATGTGAAATAGGGTTTTGAGTTTTGGGGTGGTAGGTTAAAAGTTATTTCTTTAAGGTCATGATCTGCATGCAAGTCTAACCCTAGCTTGCTAGTCCATAGGGTATTAATTCCCAACAACAGAATTGGCGACTCCACTGGGGATTTTACTCTTTAGGGTGTTCCGGATTTAGTTGAGGTTTTTGGGTAGTTGAAAGGATTAAATTTTATGTTTCTTTGCATGTCTATTTTCTGTTAGGACAGAGCTAGCAGGGAACCTGGTTCTTTATACCAGTTTTTCCTTGACTGCGCTTGACGATAGTTATCGGGACACACAGAGGTACACGCGGCCTACAGAAGGCCTGCACGCGTGTGACCCGTGCCCTAACCTTCTATATCCCGCGTTTGAATGCTTGTTGTAGAGGTTTCAGTAGAATGTAGGAGTCAGAGAGATTAAGAGGCAGTCCCCTCTTCCCTGTCATAATTATACATTCTCAGGGGGCTTTATGAATCCTGTCTGAGTCTTGTTGGTTCACAGTCTCGTCTCAGTCTGTTGTATTGCATTTTTTATTTTTGCAATTATTTTTTTCTTTTCTGTTAAAGAAGAAGCATCCAAGCCTTCAAGGGACCCTGGTTGTCTATACCAGAGGCCTCTTCCAGGTCTAGGTTGCCTGTGTTTAGTTTTGTCTCAGAATTCATACATACATGCGGCCTATGCAAGTGCAGCCTGTGGGTACCCGCGCTCTGTTATAGCTCAGCACACGTTTGCACACGTGTTGTTTCAGTGACAGTAGCGGGCTTGAGTGGTTGCTTTTCAATCAGGGTGGGGCAGTCATCCCCTCCTGTGGTGAGAAGTGTTCCTCTCAGGGGTTTGAGTCTAGGGTTACACAGTCAGTAGGTTAGGGCCTCTTACCCTTAACCTGTTTTTCTTAGTTGATTGTTAATAGAAAAGATACAAAAAAAAAAAAAAAGTTTTTGTTTTATGGTTTTTAGACAAGCGTAAGAGTCAGTGCTTCCTTGATTGCCATTGTGCATCTTTTCTCTGGTTCTTTGTGATCTGCACTTTAAGCCAAAATTTTATTTTGTTGTGTTGGTTTTGTGCTTGTCGGCATTTTCCCTTTGTTGCTTCATTTAGCACTTAAATAAAAAAAAAATATCTCTTTTTCATTTGCTTCTTTGTTTGAAGTTTGTGTTGCTACAACAATAGCTAGGAAGAAGTCTTGTTGTTCATACGTTTTTTGCAGTGCATTTAGAGCATAAGTAGCTCGCAGATTGAGCGAAATTCCTTTACATTTGTTGCATGAAATCTTAGAAAAATCAAAAAGAAAAAGAAGTCTTTCTTGTTGAAAAGTTGTTGATTTCTGCATTTTGGTAAAAGTTTTTGTTTCCAGCATTTCTTATTCATTTTTCTTTGAGTCTTTACACACCATCAGTTTCACTTTCATACCTTGTGACGTAAAAAATCCCATAAAAGAAACGCTAATTTAAAATCTATTAGACCTTTTGTTTGTAGGGTTCATACACTAGCTTAGGACTAGGGCCTTGGAATAGGTTGGAGAGGAAACTCTCCAAGGCCACTCAAAACCAAACATTGGAGTCTGTGATAGGGATGTAGAAGTCCAGTTACATGGAAGTTATCCGGGACCCCCCTCTAACACAGGGGATAAACACGACATCGCGTAAGGAAAGGCAGCGGAGATAACCCCTCCAAAGCCAGACCAAGCGTAGTGGAGAACACATATCGAGGATTTGTTGAGGGATTCCGTCGTTTGCATTTGCCACAGGGCTTCGTGGGTCTCGAATCTGTTTGCGTTCCTCAGTTGTCTTTCAGACCATTTTTTCTCGATACCCTTGACAGGTTTTGGGCTTGATACCCTGCTCATTGTGGTCTACCCGACTATCGACTGTATCCGCCTGGTGACTGTTCGCGTGCTGGAAAACTAGTTGCCAATCTTTTTTAGGGACATACACAGGTGACTGCGGGGGTATACCGCAGTACCTAGGACAGAAATCAAGTCACGCTTTGCAGAGTATACTTAGAGGGTGCTTCTGTATTCAAGTTGCACTTGCACCGGTAAGTTTCTCTAGTGTTGGTTGTTGTAACTTTTCTTCCAACTAGTTTAGTGTTTGCGTGATTTATCTCTTAGGGGATTCTTTTTAGTGTGTGTTACTATTTGAACGTGTAGAATACCTTAGCGTGCCGTGGATCTTCTCACATAGTGGAGGATCCAGATCTCCATCGGTCATGAAGGCTTCTGGGCTTGCTGCCGGTTATACTGGAGCCACCCCCGCCACCATTGAGGTGGAATCTAGACCAACAAGGGTCTTTCGAAGAAACTGGGTTACAAACCATTGTGCCCGAACATCTTCCGAAGGAATCAACCACCAACCTTGGTTTGGTTGAAACCCCAACCACTAATACTTGGATGCAAGTTATTGTGCCAATTCAATTTTACAAATGCCTGTCAGTGCCTCACATAGCTATGGCAACAAACGCTATCACTTCCTCTCGGAATTCTTCTATTCCCATCACCGTTGCTACCACAAGAGAAGCATCTCCTAACTTGTCATCGTTGGTCCAAGCCACTATGGTCTCGGCCGCAACTATGTCGCACAGTGGACCGTCCCCATCTATCGTGGCGGCCACACCTCCCTTCACACCTAGTACGACAGTCCCTCCATTCTCATACGGTATGCCTAGTTCGGGTACCAGTCCTGCACTCACTTACTCCACTTTACAGACTTTGGGTCTGGGGGAAGGGAGCTCTAATGCTCCTCTAAAAGGTCAACTTGGGGGAATTCTTGTCCCTTTTAATGCTTTTCCTTACGCTGGAGGTCATATCTCTCCTTTGTCCCCTTTGCTTGGTGGTCTGCATCAGCAGTCCGCTGGGCAGCCTGCACACACGAGTTCATTTGGAGTCGAGAGTCAAGGAAGACCTGCGCAAACTCTGTTGGTAGGTTCGTCACCATTTGTTTGGAACGAGACGTTTGGTAACAACACTTTCGCATCCACTGCTTTTCCATCTGGGGGCACTCCCATTTTTGGATAGTCTACTCCGGCGCAGGGTACTATTCCTGCGTTGGGGGCACATTTACCAGGACCTTGGAACTCAAGACAAGGATCCGTTCCTTCCTCTGGAATGCCATTCTGGGGTAATTCTTTCCACAGTCAATGGAACCCCGAACATACTTCTATGCCTCTCCCATTAGGACCGGCATGGGGTAATCCTTCCCAAAGTCCTTCAAACACAATGAATTCCCAACATCCTATGTCCTTCATGGGGAATTAGCCAATGATGTCTCCACAGATGCAAAATCCTTATGCTGGTCAGGGCCATGGTTTCTACCAGAATCCAGGCCAGCAGCCAAACTTTTCTTGGCAACCTGGTGCCAGTCAAACTCCAGGACCCTTTTTCCCAGGCTATCAGCAGCAACCCAAACTACCATTCCTGGCGATGTTACACTTGCCATATTTGACAAGGTTTTTAAATGATCCTATCTGTCACGATCAGCATTGGCCTCCTATGCCAATGAAGTTTCCTTCAGACATTCCAAAGTTCGAGGCCAAGCCTAACGAAGATCCAGGTGATCACGTGACTACTTTCCATCTTTGGTGTTCATCTAACTCACTAAAAGATGACTCCGTCCAGTTGCGATTGTTTCAACGCACTCTTAATGGGAGTGTCGTGAAATGGTACATCGAGCTTGATCGCTCAAGATATTCTTCTTTTGGCGAACTGGCGATGGCCTTCC
>SNQJ01S0011987.1:143595-168648 GCA_010110895.2 Picea sitchensis
AGGGGTACTATTTGGAGGAGGAAAATGATAGCGAAGAAACTCTGCCCAATTGTCGAATCCATTTGTCCCAACCCTTTAGCCTTTCCTCAAGCTTAAGGAGAATTAAAGAAAAGCAGTTGGAGGACAAAGAAGAGGAGGAGCCCAGGATCGGGATCAAGGAACGGTGGTCGGTCTCAACATTGATTGTAAGTTGATTCATCTTGAAAATAATAAAGAATACTTTTCCTGTCCCAATGCATGAGTTATATATGATTTATTCGATTTATGCTTAATCTCTAACCCTCAAGTAGAAAAATAGCATGCAGGCGTAGTGTTTTGTCTTGATTGCAGGATTGTTTTTGGAAGGATCAGCGCAAACAAGTGGACAAAGTGCAACGGAGGATCCACACCAAACATCAGTAAAAAGGTTAGTAGGTCCTTTCCATGCTTGTATGTGAAATAAGGTTTTGAGTTTTGGGGTGGTAGGTTAAAAGTTATTTCTTTAAGTTCATGATCTGCATGCAAGTCTAACCCTAGCTTGCTAGTCCGTAGGGTATTATTTCCCAACAGCACACAAGCCCTTTTTCTTGTGGCACAAGTCGTATGAGACCCATGGGCCCTCTCTTGAGCGGTGTTCAAACCTCAACGCCAAATAGACTCTATCTCTTCTCTGGCTAAGTCCTTTCCTTTACATGACCGCGACTATGACCACTCGCCTAATCAAAAGGCACATCGCGACTTCGCATGTTAGGTCCTTGCAAGTGAGTACCTTGATTCTCCCGACCCTCGAAATCCCGAACTCCAAGTTAGAGCCTAGCTTGTGCTAGATCCTCCCTCAACCTTCAACAATATGACCCCTCGATATGACCTAGGGCCAACCTTGCGAGATCTTCATGATTTCGTGCTTCACGTCTCTCGAAATATTTCTTTATCATCTTTCTGATACTTGAATTTCTAAACTCTCAGATCCACTTGCATCAGATCAATGGCCCATGATCCCCATGATCTGACGGTCCTACTTCCCTCTTCGCGTATCGATACTTCACGTTTCGTAAAGTTGGAGGATTGCTCACCTTCTTTTGATATCCGAAATTCTGATATCTCCTCCCCTCTAAATGAATTGACGGTCCATATCTCTCCTCGATCCAATGAATTGCATCAAATCGTGAACTCAGATTTTGAGAGTTCCTAGAACTCTCACTTCTAATTTCCCAAGTTGCGAACTCTCGATAAGACCAGATCTATGGTTCAGATCCCTCCTCCGATCAACGGTTGTGATCAAATCGTGAGTTCACGATTCACAAGTTTTTGTAACTCTTCCTTTGACTTCTCTGAGTCATGAGTCAAGGAAATGTTGATTTCTTGCCATGTGTGTTACAAAGAAATCCCCTTGCGGACAAGTGTATTCTCTCTTGGATACTAGACTCCTATGACCAAGACAGAAAATGTTGTTGTGGATACTGACATTCCTTTTAGATCCTATTAAGCTAATGTATGAAGAGGAATAATAAAAAGTGTACCTTTTTAATGGTGTTTGTCCTCGTACAGTCCAGGTTGAGCTTCAATCCTAAGCTCCTCAATAAGTCCTGTAGAACAAACAAAGATACAACAAACTTCCTATTCTACTGAGATTATCCCAAAAATAGATCTATCTACTAGACCAAGCTCCCTTTGTCCAGACCCTTGCTCAAATAATTCACATAGAATGTTGATGCTTCAATGATATCTCCCTTATGGGATCATAAGTTTGATGCTTCACAATGTCTCCATATATCAATACCACTCATGAGATCATAAGTTTGGTATCTCTCAATATCTATTATGTACCTTTCACCATGAGAAGGCCTCCTTATATAAGCTTGGATAGACCCAACCACTTGAGAGATCTTTGGGATAAGTTGAGGATTCCTCTCCTTCAGTTGTGGATCTTCCCCAAGATCATGCCTTGACCTCAGATTTGAATCCAACCAACTTTAGAGATTGAGGGGATTCTTCCATGATTTATCTCAACAAACCAAAATTCACTCAGAAAGGGAAGCGCTCCCACAAAAGGGTGCACATAGTGTTTCAACACTCCCCAAAAGAAGGCTAGGGAGCGTCAACGCTCCATGACAGTGGATAGGGGAGTTTTTCCTTCCAAAAATCATTTTTGAGTGGTTTTCTTCATGGCAAATGCTTTGTACTCTTCATCAAATGATTTCTCCTTCTTAAACCAGTCTTTGAAGGTATCTTAAGTGTCCTTATGATGTCATTAGAGACACGACATAGGAAATACGACAATATGATGTTTGTGACACTTGCAACACTCGCGACCAAAAATGTGACAGTTGCGACACTAGCAATGACGACAATGGGTCATCATTGAAGTGAGTAATTTTGATGTGTAACAGACTGCCCCCGAAAGTGTGAAGTTAGAAGATGAGAACTGATGACTGAAGTACTTTGTATACTTTTTCAAGCAAGGGTATGGACTCAGAGAACCTGACATAAGCTGCACACAACCATCAAACAAATATTATGACATGTTTCAAACCCAAGGCAGGCATACCTATGCTTGAGTGATAGAGACTTTCAAGGTATGACCGCCATAAAATGCACTGCGGATCCATAATTATATTGATAAGAAGGTATAGCCACTGAATATACAATGTGTATCTATACTCCTATGACCTGAAATGATCATAGCCACGAACAATACATGGTGGATCTATGTGATGAGAAGACATAGCCACGACCAATACAAAGTGGATCTATGTAATAGTATATGTGTCAATGTTCAAAAGAAACTTCGTCGCAACCTAGGAAAAGTACAGATAAGAGTGATGACTCAACCCAGGGTATTCTTACTGATCCTAATGTAGTACAAATCTAACCATGTGAATAGATGTCCTGATGTCAAACATGGGAAAAACCACTTGATTATCGGTCAATGAGGTAAACCGTTAACAAGCGCAAGGGAAATCACCATTGATGTAAATGATTCCCAAGGTACTATAGTACATTCCAACGAATGTCAATGGATGAGTTGAACTCGAACATTCATGGAATCATACAATCATATTTCAATGATGTAAACCCATTATCGGACGCGAGGAGGCTTTCCATTGAGGCATGCAGGTCCCAAGGTACTAATCGGTTTCTAAGTCTAGCTCTTGGATAATGTGTTGAAGTCGACAGGAATAGACTCATCGAGGGAGGGCCTTGGTGTATCCCCCATCAATGAAATAAAACTGAAACAGATATGTAATTGGAGGATCAAAAGAACATGGACTGACATGGGTGTTGAAATGGAAATTTGTGATGATTGACTCTTGAGGCATACACTTCCCTTGAACATTGAGGCACGACAACAGAAACATGACATGGACTAAAACATGATGATGCAGTGGATACTGTGACTTTCATCAAGTGACCCAAAGGAGTAATAAAAATCAGAGGATTGGTTCAATGCAAAGGTTTAGTGAATTAAAACATGTGCAAAGACAAAATGTTGTGTTCAAGGGCGACTGTAAGAATTACTAGTAAGTTCTCAAAAACCGCTTGGCTTGCTTCCTTCAATTTTCCCCCATCCAGATAGACAACTATCTCTTTTTGGTTTAATGAGCTCCAGGAGGGTAACACATGCTCGATATAACTCACCTTTGGTAATTCCCTCTTCCTTTATTTAATGAACTAGAAGAAGTAAGGGTTTAGTCCTGTATGGGCCCTTCAATGTATGATTGTTTAACGAGTCCAGAGAAGGTAAACTCAGTGGTTTTTCATATTTAGAGAGTCTAAAAATGACTTAATGATGACTCCAGTGTGGTCCTTTTTCATAATATTAGTCTCCCAAGGAAGAAAAAGAGATAAACTACCACTCGAAAGATGACCTTTCAAACCTTTTAACGGGTGTGAAAGGAAGCAATATCACTGGACAATATTTTCATGTTTAAAGAGTCTGAAAATATCTTAAAGGAGACTTCAAGGGGTTCCTTTTTCGTATAACCTTTACGAGTCCAAAAAAGTGATAAAAGTCTACTCAGTTACATTCTCATGTATTTACGAGCGCAAGAAAGAACAAAGACTAAGCTCGATACTCTGCCCCCATCTTGAAATCTAGTGGCTTAACTCTAGAATGATCATCAAAGGCTAGAGACATGCCCCCCGAGCTTCAACTCATTCACCGAATTTGAGTTTGTCACCAATTTCTGTACTAGATGGAGAAAAAGGATACAGGTGGATGAAATGAAGGTTCAAATACGATACCTAACGAAAGACTCGCCTCGAAATCTACGAGATCTGGCGAAAGACTCGACCTGACAGGAGAGGTGACTTCTTCATTTTTTAACGAGCTTGACACATGAAAGGAAATATGTTCAAGGCCTCTATTTCATTTTTTAAGGAGATTTCCATAGAGAAGAGAAACTATGCTCGTAGCTTCTATTTCATTTTTTAACGATCTTTCCACAGAGAAGAGAAACTATGCTCATGGCCTCTTCTTGATCATGGATTCCAGGAGGATAATGCTCTGGAAGGACACCATGTCAAGGGACAAAACTCGATCATGGCTTCCAAGATATCTTCACTGGATGGAAGAAGAATGTGATGGAAGGAACACATGTCGAGGGTCTCGCTAGGGGTAAGGAGATCCAGCTCCAATAGCCCTACCGAAGAGATCACTATGTCAACTACTAGATCTAAATCATCCGAATTTGAAGTCATGGGAGACAATGCCACATAATTAACCTGTGGCAGGGGAAATACCGACTGCATATAAGATACATTCAGGGAGGTCATTAGGTTGATGGTCAAGTCAAGGCCAATGAAAGAAATCTGATCAATAGTCACCATTCTCCCATCATGCGGGAAAGATATCACATGAAAAAGAGTGGACACAATAGCTTTCATGGCATAGACATAATCTCACCCAAGGAGTAAATCGAAATCCAAGGGGTCCTGGACTACCATAACGTCAATAAAGACAATTTTCCCTCCCAAAGTTATAGGAAACTGAGGAAGGATCCCTAAAGGGTGACTGGTTCTTCTATTAATAGAGAACAAAGTCTGGGTAACCAACACAAGCTAAGGATAACCCAAAGCTTGCCAAGCAATAGAGGACAAAATACTAACAGACTAACCTTCATCTATCATTGTATGAGGAATGGCCCGACCAACAACTTGTACTGTAATCTTGAAAGGAATGTGAGAGGGAAGACGAAGTCCAGTTAGCACACCCCAAACAAAATTGTTGGCCTCATTACTTGGAGGGGGTTTCATGAGAGAAGTAGGAACGACCCCCAACATGGTAGATTATGTACCAACAAGAAAAACATGGGCAATATAGGGTTTATTCTCTGGAGGGAGAGTAGGTTCGATTGATGATGGGATCAAATAGACCACGTTGGAACTCTTCAGAGGAAGAGTGGGATTTACCGATGAAGTAACCAGAACAACCACTTTGGCACTCTTCAGATGAAGGCTGGGATTGACCGAGGAAGGAACTGGATCAATCACTTTGACACTCTTCAAAGGAAGAGTGGGATCAACCGATGGAAGAAATAGAGCAACCACTTTGGCACTCCTCAATGGAGGAGTGGGATCGATCGAGGGAGGAACCAGATCAACCACTTTGGCACTCGTTAGAGGAGGAGTGGGATTGATCGATGAAGTAATAGGAGAAACTACTTTGGCACTCATCAGAGGAGGAGTGGGATTGACCGATGAAGTACCGGAGAAACCACTTTGGCACTCCTCAATGGAGGAGTGGGATTGATCGATGGCGGAACCAAATCCACCACTTTGGCACTCGTCAGAGGAGGAGTGGGACTGACCGATGAAGTAACTGGAGAAACCACTTTGGAACTCATCAGAGGAGGAGTGGGATTGACCGATGAAGTAATAGGAGCAACCACTTTGGCACTCCTCAATGGAGGAGTTGGATCGATAAAAAATGACATCAAATCAACCACTTGGGTTTCATTCTCCAAGGGGAGAATGGGGTCAACATTTGGAAACAGATCGACCATTTGGGTTAGTGGTTCAACTGAGGATGAAACTAGATTGACCACCTAATCAATCGGATTGACTAGGGATGGAACCGGATTGACCAATCCATCAACTAATGATGTGTTGGAATAAATATTACAATAACCAATTGGAATTTGAAGCTTTTCCAAACAAGAAGAAACCTCATTCATGTGAGGAAAAAGGTGATAATAATGATCATGTTTGTATAACATACAAGGAAATTTGACAGTTGTCTTCTTCTTAACAACCTTAACGTCACTAGTTAACAGGATGTTGCCAACATGTCTAGAAGAGGCGGATGATGTGGAGGACCACACTTCTAAGACCTTGGGAATAACAGGGAAATCCCTTAGAAAGTAGTCACTCTTACAAAGACTACAAGGGAATTTGGGTTTCATATTCTTCATTTTAATGTTGTTGACCTCATCAACACTCCCAGTACTATTAACAATAGTTTGTTGCTTGGATCTAACATCTGATGTAGTTGGAGGCTTGGTCTCTTCCTGTTTCTTCTTCTTCTCTTTCTGTTTCTTCTTCTTCTTATCAATCTGGCTACTCACTTGGGAGCTTTCACTAAGAGAATAAGGAGAAATCGAAGGAGACATGATGGGCAAAGAAGGAGAAAGGTCGACATGAGTTGGATGTGTGGGTGGTGTGATTACATCTGAAGCACCTGCATTCGACATCACCAAAGTTGAAAACAACCACACCGGTAACCCAATTGGGAGACCTAGAAGCCTCAAAGTAGTGATGCAAGGAGGACCAACATTTTCTTAAGAAGGAAAAACCAAGGGTTCCCCTGGCAAAGGGGCTCCTTCATTGGTCATTCTGGGAACTAACGCCATAAAAATAAATATCCAACCTAGATTCTTCTAGGGAGAACTAGTATCCAAGAGAGAGTCCACTTGTCCGCAAGGGGATTTCTCTGTAACAGAAAATGTTATTGTGGACACTAACATTCCTTTTAGATCCTATTAAGCTAATGTATGAAGAGGAAGAAGAAAAAGTGTACCTTTTTAATGGCGTTTTTCCTCGCACAGTCCAGGTTGAGCTTCGATCCTAAGCTCCTCAATATGTCCCATAGAACAAACAAAGATACAACAAACTTCCTATTCTATTGAGATTAGATCAAAAATAGATCTATCTACTAGAGACAAGTTCATGAAATGTAAGTAGAATTCAAAGGAAACATGCCAAACATAGATTTATATTAATGAGAACTAAGTGATGCTTACAACCATGGATGTAATGTAGCAACTTCACCAAGCTCCCTTTGTCCAGACCCTTGCTCAAATAATCCACATAGAATGTTGATGCTTCAATGATATATCCCTTATGAGATCATAAGTTTGATGCTTCACAATGTCTCCATATATCAATACCACTCATGAGATCATAACTTTGGTATCTCTTAATCTCTATTATGTACCTTTCACCATGAGAAGGCCTCCTTATATAAGCTTGGAGAGACCCAACCACTTGAGATATCTTTGGGATAAGTTGAGGATTCCTCTCCTTCAGTTGTGGATCTTACCTAAGATCATGCCTTGACCTCAGATTCGAATCCAACCAACTTCAGAGATTGAGGGGATTCTTCCCTGATTTATCTCAACAAACAAAACTTTGATCAGAAAGGGTAGGGCTCCCCAAAAAGGGTGCACAAAGCGTTTCAATGCTCCCCCGAATAAGACTAGGGAGCGTCGACGCTCCCTGACAGTGGGTAAGGGAGTGTTGCCTTCCAAAAATAATTTTTGAGTGGTTTTCTTCATGGAAAATGCTTTGTACTCTTCATCAAATGATTTATCCTTCTTAAACCAATCTTTGAAGGTGTCTTAATTGTCCTTATGATATCATTAGAGACACGACATAGGCAATATGACAGTATGATGTTTGCGACACTTGCGACTCTTGCGACCAAAAATGCGACACTTGTGACACTAGTAATGACAACAATGGGTCATCATTGAAGTGAGTCATTTTGATGTGTAACAATGTGTCCCTTCGTAGGTCAATGACCCCTGCTCTTTGTTTAGGATCAACGACCCTTAATCATTTTAACCTTCAGTTCTTCAGATCTTTCTGAAACTTCTTTTCCACAAAAATGCCGAAGTGCAATCCTCTAAAGTCCACGATCTAGTGACGTCCTCTTTAAGATTGAAATTTGAAGATAAATTTCAACCTTCTATGCACTCTTTCCTCTCAGAGTGTCTTCACCTAAAACAAACAATATTTTGACGCGTGTCTCCCCTTTGATCTAACGACCTCTATCTGCTTCAGGTCTTTGGGGTTTGGGAGTTTCAACTCCTATAAACTTGGTTCTCCCGGATTACTTCCACCCAAAAACGCAGATCTTGCGCCACCTGTTTCCTTTGACGATGAATGGTCTCTACTTGCTTCAGGACTTCGGGACATTGACAAGTTCGATCTCCTGCATGTACACCATGATACGCTTGTGCACCTTATCGTGATCAGATGATGGTTGATCCTTTGCGCTCAGATCCAATGCTTGAGATCTGTTTCCTCCTATGTTCTTCCTCATGTCACTAGACATTGATCTAACAGTCCAGGCCCCTCCATGCAACCAATCTGACAATTATTGTCTCTCCTCCTCTTGATATTTTGATTTCTTCCAACTTGGAATATTTCGTCAGTCTTCAAAGGTTTTCGGTCTTTGAAATTTCTCCCGCTAAGCTGTCCTTTGGGTCTAGCCGACGCATTTTAAAATGCTATCTCTTCTGAGCTTTAAGACTTGGAATAATTCCATCGCTTATGCACTCCTTGTGTTATTCCTTCTAATCTTGATCTCCTCGAATATTTCGATCTCCCACACACTCCTTGCATTTTTGGGATTTCATCAAACTCAGATCCAAAGGATTTCTTGGAAATAAATTCTTCTCGCCCTCCTGGCATTCTCTTTGCTCAATGCACACCTTACAGAGCTCTTCCTTACATGGTTTTCAGTAACTCTATCTCTTTGTGCCTTCTCTGCAAAAATTCCTCCTCTAAGGTATTCAGTAACCTTGAGGTTCCTCCTTGAGTTCTTATCACTCTTGTGGGCCCTCCTGGAATGTTCTTTCCTGACTCCCCAGAGTTCATATGTGCACTCCTTGCGCTTGCTATAGAACTTCAAATGTTCTGTTGTGCACTCCTTGCACATCCTAAAGAACACATAATGATACTTCAAATTCAAAAAAAGATAAAGAAATTTATCTTCCGACTGCATATGAAACCTATCATACATCTACAGGACATTAACACACAAATAACATTCACATAATACATATAATTCATAAACATGTCGTGTGCAGGAAAAAATTATTTTCTTCGTATTAAGATGAATGTTTGTTTACAAATGTGTACATAGACTGGACTACAACAGTGTCTCGGTTCTTTCTCCTATCTAACTCTATCCTGAGTTATTCTTCTTCTAAGACCTCTCTACCTCGAGATCTCTCTCTCAAGTCTCCTAATTACAAACCGAGGGCTCTACGAGCTTATCCTCACCACCGCCTTAGTGCTATCTCTATCTAAGTTATGACACCATACTTATATGGCTACATTCCATAAATGTTCATCCATACCTGACTACAATCTGGACCTGCTATAGGAAACCATTTAAGGCAAACCTATTCATTACCTTTACAAAGGCGTGGCCTAGCATTTATCATTCTTACAACACACAAAAATCTGTATAGGATTATATTCAAAATTTAAAAATGGGAGGGTCGATGCCTCCCCCTTTCTCCGTTGTGCATATGCATATTGGCATGTTGGCGCATTTGTTGAGGTGGAGCGATGCTCCTGCATCATACTCCATTGTTGGGAAAAACATGAGCTCTTGCTCATGAGATCCTCTTGTCTAGTGTTGAAATCCTCCTGGATCCCAAACTCTTTTCTGGAGTTGTCCTCTTGCTTCTCTCCAACTATGCCATTATTGTTGTTGTTGCTACGTCCTCTTCTCCTTCTTTCCTGCTGCTATGGCGGGTTATCCTTTGTTCATCTCCCCTTTGTTGACTGCTTCTATTGAACTCAACATCAACTTTCTGATCTCCTTTATCACCATGTCTAGTTGCTCCAATGGCTGGCTCTTCTTATGTAGTCTTCTCAGTTGCAATTCTACTTTATCAGTGGGTATATCATATTGATCCCACATGTTGTCTTTACTTACCCTTTTCCACTTGGCTCTAGACTCCAATTCCGCATTGCCATGATTGAGTTGTTTTTCAGGTCCTCCTTCTGATAGCTTGGCTTCTACCAGTTATCCTGCTAGCATATCTCCAGCTTCCTTTAATTGCTTGGATGAGATGCTCCTCCATCTGTCTCCAACTTAGCCCATTGGATATGCCTACTTTTATCTAGGATTTCTAGTTCCTCATGCATCTCAACAAAGTCTATGTTGTCTGCTTCCTCTTCTGATGCAGGCTCCAGTGTTGTAGTCATCTCTTGTTCATCTTCCTGGATGAAAATTTTGAACAATTTTGTCGAATGCTCTTCCCCTGAAATTTTCATGACTATCTTCTGGTATCCATATGTTGGTTCTATATTGTCCAACCAATCCTCCAACATCCTTAATTATATCTCCCATTGAGTGAGCATTTCAACTATGTGCTCTTCTTCTTCTCCTTGGGCAGATTTTGATACCTGATCCTTCATCATGAAAATCACCACTGGCTGTCCTTCCCCTATTGTTTCACTTTCATCATGTGCACTAGCCTTCACTTGGTTGTTTGGTAGGAATTGTTTGATCCCTCTAATGATCAAAATACTCTTATGATCCTCCTCCTGTATGGTGAGAGTTTTTAACTTCTCATCATCTTCATTCACATGGTCTGAAAACCCACATGAATCTTCACCTATCAACACTCCTTGTTGATATGAACTCTCAACAAAGTCTGTGAGACTATCAGATAGTCTCATCTCTTTTCCCCAGCCCACTTAGGAATTTGGGACTTCTCTTCTGCCCACCTGGCAGTCTATGAGATCAACCGATCCCATCTCATTTCACTCATGGAAATTTGAACTTTCTGCGCTGCTCCTCTGGAAGTATGCAAGACCTTCCACTGATCTCTTTCCATTGCCCTCCTGGAAACTTGAAAGTCCACTTCTGCCCACCTAGAAGTTTCTGAGGTCCTCTGCTAATCTCATATCGTTTCCCACTTGGAAATATAAATTTCTACTACTATCCTCTTGACAGTCCATGAGATCCTCCAATGATCTCATTTCATTTCCCACCTGGCAATATGAAAATCCATCTCTTCTCTCCTGGTCGTTTATGAAATATTTATCTGATCTCATCTCCTCCTCATCACTGATGTTCCTTCCAACCTACGGCTCAAAGATGTGAGCCACTTCCTCTTCATATTTGAGGCTTTTGAAATACATCATCCACCTCTTTAACAATTGTTGTTGTCCTCCAGCCAACAATATCTTGACTGGCCACTTCACCTTCTTCTTCATGGGCCACTCATATACCCAATGTGCTTTAGCATTTTGCTGCATTTTTAATGTCATCTGCTCCATCCTCCCCCTTATTTCAACGGGCTCCAGATCCATCCCTAGATTTCATTTCTTCTTGAAGCCTTCTCTTCGACAACGCTCATGGATTTCAGTAGCCATTTCTACCTTCTACCTGCCCTCCTAGCAAGCCTATGGATCACTCTACACCCGAAAGAATATCCATCTTCTTTTACAACTCACCCAACTGTTTAAATTTTTTGTTGTTGCGCTCGTGCAACAACCTCCTTAAAGAGCATCAGTACCTTTCTTCCTTCACCTGTTGAATACAAGTGAATTCCTATTTGTGATACCACCTGATGTTATCAGGTCTTCTCCTTTCACCATCTCTCCTTTGTCTGTTGTCTGCAAACACATTTTGGTCTTCTAATACTGCTTGATGTCATCAGATTACCTCTTTTTCCTATAGAAATCAATTATGCACTTTGATACCACTTGATGCAGACCACCCCTCTCCCCTCAGGGTTGTTGACCTCCTGGTTAAGGATCGATCAAGAAACTGAGTCATATCGACTCTTTGGGTCTCTTCTAGACCCAAAAACCATCTACATAGGCCCTTTTTCCTGTGGTGTTGTTCGTATGAGACCCATGGGCCCTCTCCTGAGCGTTTTTCAAACCTCAATGCCAAATGGGCAATATCTCCTCTCTGGCTAAGCCCTTTCCTTCACGTGACCATGACTGTGACCACTTGCATAATCAAAAGGCGCATTGTGACTTCAAGTTTCGGGTCCTTGCAAGTGAGTCACCTTGATTCTCCCGACCCATGAAATCCCAAACTCTAAGTTATAGCCTAGATTGTGTTGGATCCTCCTTCAACCTTCACCAATATGACCCCTCGCTATGACCTAGGGTCAACCTTCTGAGCACTTCAGGATTTCATGTTTTGCGTCTCCCAAAATATTTCTTGGTCGTCCTTCTGATACCTGAAGTTCTGAACTCCAAGATCTGCTTATGTCAAATCAACATGCCACGATCCATGTGATACGAAGGTCCTAATTCCCCCTTCATGTATTGGGACTTCACATTTCACGAAGTTGGAGGACCGCTCACCTCCCTTCTCCCGATATCTAAACTTCCGATATCTCCTCCCCTCGAAATGAATCGACGGTCCAGATCTCTCCTTGATCCGACATCTTGGATCAAATCGTGAACTTGGATTTTGTGAGTTCCTAGAACTCTCACTTCTGATTTCTCAAGTTACGAACTCCCGAAAAGTCCATATCTATGGTTCATCTCCCTCCTTCGATCAACAACAGTTATTAAATCACAATTCCACGATTCACAAGTTCTTATAACTCTTCCTTTCACTTCTCTAAGTCATGAGTCAGCGTAATGTTGATTTCTCGCCACATGTCCCTTCATAGATCAACGACCCAAGTTAGTCCTTCAGGATCAACGACCCTTAATAATTTTGGCCTTTGGTGCTTCGAATCTTTCATAAACTTCTTTTACAAAAAAACCTCGTAGTGCAATCCTCTGAAGTCCACGATCTGGTGACACCTGTCCTCTTTCAGATCGATGACTCTCGACTCTTCGACTCCTTGGGCTTTGGATGTTTCAACCTTTTTAGCGTTCGTTCCTCTCGGAGCGTATTCACCCAAAACACAAGATCTCTTGACGCATGTCTCCCCTTTGATATGACGACCTCTATTAGTGTACACTCATTTATCCCAGAGTACTTCCACCCAAAAACTCAGATCTTGCATCACCTATTTCCTTTGATTATGGATGGTCCCTACTCGCTTCAAGGCTTCGGGACATTGACAAGTCCGATCTCCTGCATGTACACCATGATAACGCTTGTGCACCTTCTTGTGATCAGACGACGACTGATCCTCTGCAGTTAGATCCAACGCTTGAGATCTTTTTCCTCCTCTATGCTTCCTTATGTCACTGGACATTGATCTAATGGTCCAGGTCTGTCCATACAACCAATCTAACAGTTGTTGTCGCTCCTCCTCCTGAGATTTTTATTTCTTTTGACTTGTAATATTTTTTCATTCTTCAAAGGTTTTCGGTCTTTGAACTTTATCCCGTGAACCTGTCCTTTGGGTCTCGCCGGCGCGTTTGAAAACGTTATCTCTTCTAAGCTTTAGGACTTGGAATAAGTTCATCACCCATGAAATCCTTGTGTTATTCCTTCTAAGCTTTATCTCCTCGAATATTTCAATCTCCCACACACTCCTTGCATTTATGGGATTTCGTCAAACTCAGATCCAAAGGATTTCTTGGAAAGAAATTCTTCTCACCCTCCTGGCGTTCTCCTTGCTCGATGCACACCTTCTAGAGTTCTTCCTTACATGGTATTTAGTAACTCTCTCTCTATATTCCTTCTCTACATAGATTCCTCCTCTAAGGTATTCAGTAACCTTGAGGTTCGTCCTTGAGTTCTTATCACTCTCGTGCACCCTCCTAGCATGTTCTTTCCTGACTTCGTAGAGTTCAGATGCGCACTCCTTCCGCTGGCTACAGAACTTCAATTGTTTTGTTGTGCACTCCTTGCACATCCTAAAGAACATAGAATGGTACGCCAAATTCAAACAAAGATATATAAATTTATCTTCCGACTGCAGATGAAACCTATCATACATCTACAACACATTAACATAGAGATAACATTCACAAAATACAAATAATTCATAAAAATGTCGTGTGCAGGAAAAACTATTTTTTTTTGTATTAAGATGAATGTATGTTTACAAATGTGTACATAGACTAGACTACCACAGAGTCTCAGTTCTTTCTCCTATCCAACTCTATCCCTATTTTTGCTTCTTTTAAGACCTCTCTACCTCGATACCTCTCTCTCAAGTCTCTTAATTACAAAGCAAGGGCTCTACGAGTTTATCCCCACCACCGCCTTAGTGTTATCACTATCTCAGTTACGACACCATACTTCTATGGCTAGATTCCATAAATGTTCATCCAGACCTAACTACGATCTAGACCTGCTACAGGCAACCATTTAAGGAAACCCTATCCACTACCTGTACAAAAGCATGGCCTAACATTTATCAACCTTACAACACGCAAGAATCCATATAGGATTATATTCAAAATTTAAAAATGGGAGGGTGGATGCCTCTCCCTTTCTCCATTGTTTGTCTGCATATTGGCGTGTTGACGCATTTTCTGAGGTGGAGTGATGCTCCTTCATCACAACAGAGGAAGGAACAAACCCTAAAATATGTCTCCATGTAGTAAATTAACTCCTCAAATGGATTGATCCTAAAAGCTAGTAGACGTCTTGAACCAACATAAAAATTATTTAATGCACCAAGAAGATAACGAAGAAAGAGAAAGATCTAAGAATTCACACCAAAATATTAAAAGTTATATCTTATACTAATTGTAGTCACAAATGATATACAAAAATTCACAACAATTTGAAATTAGAGGAGAGCCTCTGTTTCTATAG
The DNA here is from genome assembly GCA_010110895.2 of Picea sitchensis. Classification (NCBI taxonomy): domain Eukaryota; kingdom Viridiplantae; phylum Streptophyta; class Pinopsida; order Pinales; family Pinaceae; genus Picea; species Picea sitchensis. Next base: position 158,513 of record SNQJ01S0011987.1, read on the forward strand.
GAGGCTTCTACATCCTTTTCATTCTTTATCAATTATTTATCCCTAGCATTAGCCTAGGAGACTAACAAAGGAGACTTGTCATCCATACAAAGGAGACTGAGTCAAAACATAATCAAGTGATGCCACATGTACATAAAACCCTCATGAGAGGGGTTTGTCCCACAAATAAGGGGGGAATTCTTCTTATCTATCCCAACATTCTAAGGAAAAAGTGGTGTAGAGGCTTCAAAACATGGTGAAGTATCTTCTTGATAAAGAAATATAAGAACATCTAGCTCCTTCAAGTGGAAAAACCTTATGAAAAGGTGTATAAGCACCTCAAAAATGGATGCCCTGCTCTAAATCCACTCAAGGAATTCTCAAAATGCATCTCCAAGGTATGACTAATCCCTCAGATAAAGAAAACATGTGCCACAAGAAAATGAAGTTGCCTCTCCAATCCAAATCATCACCAAGAACACCCCCATGATTGTCATAAGGCCTATATGTGTGGGTTGGCCCTCAAATCATGCAAGGAACATCTCCAAAAGTGATGAAAAACAAGGATACTATGGAATCTCTAATATGGCATGTGTAGAGGATGTGCATGTATGCAAGAATATTCCAAATGTAACTCCAAGGACATTACCAATGCCTAATGATATTTGTACTGGCTCAAGAACTATGAGACTACCTCAGGAAATGTGAAACTGAGTGACCATTTGGTGAATATTCCCTAATAGTATATGGTCAAACTCTAATGAATACATAAGACAAGGATCCATGCTTAGGTATAAAATGAGTGTTCTATACATATGTGTGACAACCTTTACAAAGATAAACACTTTTAAATCATATACAAATGGGTAAGAGACACTAGTATCTCCCCTAGATCATGTGTCCTAGAATATCCACCTAAGATTGTTGTATACCAACTAAAATCAGAAATGAATGACATGACGAAGAGTTAACAACATCAGCGAGAAGTCAAATGTATCCATAAAAGGAAATCCTATCTTGAAACGGGGATTAAAAGGACAAGCCATGAATGACCATGCAGGGTCTAAATATACTACATAGGCCACCCACCAATATATAGAACATCTAAACATGGTCCAATACAATACATGAGTGGAAATAAAACCACACTTTTGGCTCATCATTATACAATAAGTCACATAATCTATTGATATGATGGTCCACATTTATACAAAAAATATAGCGTACACTGAAGTGAATTTGAGGTGTAACAAATAGTAGAGAGTGGAACTCAAAATTATTGGAAAAGGGTTATTCCTTATTTCACATTCGGAATATATGTGAACTATAAATCTAATCATGAATTTTTATTTTTCCTATGCAAGGTATGAGGTGTTTATGTGCAGGCGACTTGGGATGATTACATTGTGGATGGATCCTTGCTTCTTCATTTGGCTATTTGAATCCATTCATTTTCTTTCAAATACTTAAACTCCATCATTTTCCTTGCAACAATATCTGATTCAATAAAAATATCAAAAGAGGTAGGTGGTATACTTTGATTCGTATTGGTATTTATACTTAATAGTTCGAAATCAAATGAGAGTTTATAAAATATCAATTTCCTTATAATTGGGCCATTAAAATATTTAAATTTCTCTATATTGTTTGTATATTTAAACAAGTAACCATTGTAGATTGATAAATATAAAAAAAACATTCACTAGGTGTCCATGGGGAGGCAATCCTAGTTAAAAGATTGATCACATTGACCATTTGCATTTTCATTATTGTAATCTACCATAATCATACTTATTTTTTAATTCACCATATTGGATGAAATGATAATATAATTTCTATACTTGACACCCACAATCATTGACACATCGTGATTTCTACCATTCAGAAACTTGATCACTTCATTTTCTACCTAGAGTTTTTCTACAAAAGTTTTCCAAGATTTGGTAATTTCAATTGGTACTTTGTGAGCTACAATCTTTGTACGTTGCACTACATCAAAATGAAGAGTTTTTCTACCATTAATATAATTTGATTCCAAATCACATTATTCTGTCCAATTAAATATATTTTTCCATAAATTCTTCTTTCATCCTCTTACAGTGACTTCATGAAATTATCACTTTTTTTATTGCCTTCAACTATGATTTTATTATTTTATTGCCTTCGGCTAGTTTTTTAAGACAATAATTAATTATCAAATTTATTTTCTCTATTTGCGCTTTGAAATCTGTAATTTTTGTAGTCTTCCATTGGAAATCAATTTCAACTACTCCTAACTTATTTTGAACTATATATAATTGACTTTTTGACTTTTCAAATTACCTATCTTCTCTCCTAATATTTCTGATATGATTTCAACCTCCAGAACAATTTATTTTAAATCCAAGTTGGTTTATAGATCTACTTATTTCTCCTCATTTAGCATATCAATTATATTATTGATATTCCCTAATATAGTATTATGATTTATTAGCCTTGTTACCTACTCACTTAACTTCTCTTTTTCTTTTTTTTGCTCCGACTAAATTTTTAGTCCGAACATGCTCTGATGCTAGTATCTCTATTTCTCCTTTTAAGACTTGGATTTCATTATTCTTATCTTTGAATAAAGACTTGAACTTTTTTTTATCATTAGGGTTTTTTTATCATTAGGGTCTTATCCAAGAGAAAATATTATTTGTTCCACATCATGAATATTTACAATTCTGGCCTTATTTACAACCAATTCCTTTTTTATTCGATTCTCCTACTCAGTCACCATTGTTGTCAATTTCTTGAAATTTATTATTTCTTGCATTGAATCTTTGGATATCATCTTCTAATTTTAATTATTCCAATCAATATAATGTCCTATTGGAGCCTTATCAATATCAAATTTCACTTTTAAATAGTCTCACATATTCATGAGACATAATCTCTCCTTTAGTTTTGTTCACTTTGGGTTGCATAATAACCATGTCAAGTGTTTATTTATTGTAATCTAGTGAAGTTAAGAGCTTAATAGGTGTTGATCTTTCTCTTCAAAAACACATGCATTCCAATTGAGGATAAACACATTCAATAACTACTCACACAACCATAACAAAGATCAACACATCAATATTGTTAAGTGGTAAAACTGTTGTGGGGAAACATCCATGTCCCTAGCCAACATGGATACTTGGATCAATTTATTAATGAAAAAGAAAAATATTACAAGATATTTTGTCTCAATTGATGATAAAAACATTACCCCCCATGATCTTTAAATAGATATCATGGACCAATTAGGTACAAAGTGATGGATCAATGTATCCATTAAGATCGATGATAATATGATCCTTCAGATCACTCTATGTTGGGAACATATTGTGACTATCAAATTTATACCTAACTATAAATGCATACTAATGTATACTAAATAAACACACTTTTACATAAGGAAACATTATACCAAGTTGATCTTAAATAACTCCTAAGTGTCTAAATATCCTAACATCTTCCCTTAAGAACAAATTGGGATAGGATTGAAGGATTTAAAAAGGAAACAAAATAGGATAAGGAAGGAGGAATTAGATCTTATCCCCCCTTAATGACAACTTCCTAAAATCCTAAAATAGATCGAAGTTTGGAAAACTTCTCTTCTGTCAGAGACTTTGTGAAAATGTATGCAACTTGATCTTCACTAGGGGAAAAGAGAACTTAATTATCTCGATCATGAATGATCTTTCTAATGAAGTGCATGTGTATCTATATCGTTTTGTTGTGCTAATTTTGAACAAGATATTTGGCGATCTTGATGGCATTCTAATCGTCGCACTAGAGAGTGGTTGGATGTTGCTGGTGGAATCCAAACTATGAAAGCATATTGAGATGCAAGAAGGCTTCTTGGATTGCATTAACCAATGCTCAGTACTTTTCTTCCGCTGAAGAAAGAGCAACAACATGTTGTTTTTTACATGCCCAATCGATAGGTCCTGAACCAAGGATGAATACATAATCTGCGGTAGGATTTCGATCATTAGGGTCATTGGACCAATCTAAATCAATGAAACCAACCAATAAAGGAGTCTCCACTGATTTGTAATGTCTCTTGAACTGAACATTACCCCAGACATACCAAAGTATCCTTTTAGCTTCTTTATAATGGCTTTCATGGGGTGTTTGCAGATACCAGGAAACAATACCAACAACAAAGTAAATATCAGGATGGGTATGAGTTAAATATGAGAGGCTACCAACTAACTGACAATACAAAGTGGCATCAACTTCAGGAGAAGTACATGTGGCAACAAGTTTGACTCCATAATGGAAGGGAGAAGGGGGGCTAGTTTTTAATGTTCCATTTAAAAGTGACAAAGAAGGTCACACGCATACAATTATGATGGTGTTTACGATTATTTATTTTTAATAAAATTTCTACATATAATCAATTTAAAAATTGGATTGAAAAAAAAAATGTAAAAAAACAATTGTGATGGTGTTTTAATACAATTTATTTATATTAAAATGGCAAATTATAAAAATGTTGATTTTTTATTACATATAAATTTTATTCTTAATACGAATATATAATTTATATGATTATGTGTAAGAATTTATAAGGATTATATTTTCACTAAATAGTGTGCACTAGGTACACTCTTTTTAATAAATTAGTATATTTTTTATATTTATAAAATTATTAAATTTAATTTGTTAAATTAATAAATGTGTTAATGGAAATTATGCGCACAATGCACTACTATTTCCCAATATAAAAATCAATGTATTTGTGCAATTCAAACATGGACATTGAACCTATATTGATAAAAATTCTATCCATAAAATTTAAACAAACAATATTTTAGAGATTCAAGAACATGGATAAAGTTTAGATCGTCAAAAATCGATAGAAATAAAAAAAATTATATGTAATTTTACTTACTCACTATACATTAGAAATTCAATCCAAAATATCAGTTTTTACCATCTTTATTATTAATCATAATAATTTAATTTGAAGGTTAGTGCTTGTTGAAATTTTAAATTTTCTAGTTACACAATTACAATTACTTAATCAAATAGCAATTGTAGTAGGATCACTGAAAGATAGACAATCACAGATACAATAGAACATAAATATTATCCTGGGAAACCCTCGTGGGGGAAAAAACCCAGCAACCAAAGTCCTCAATATAGATTCCTTCAACCAGTACAATGATGTGCTATAGATCTCCAAGAAAGACCAAGACCAAAACACCAAAAGAACCAGTCTCTAAGACTTGTGCATTGGACCTTCTTATGTGCTCCAAGATGCACAAGAGAAGTGTGTGAGAGCGTGTCCAAATGAGAGGACCCTATCCTCTATTTATACACAACAGTTTCTCATGAAGAGACACGACTCTTGACCAACTAACCCATAATAAGTAAAATACCAATTATATAATAATTTATGTTGAGAAGACTTGTACAATATAATTATAATAACCTTTTAAAGGTTTTACTAAAACAAATATAAAATATTATTTTCCGTAGTTACACCAAAAATATTAACACTCCCTCTTAACTAGGAAGGTATTATTTCCAGACATAGAATCCAAGTTTGATACCACACGAGCTCATATCCATTTACTGTTGAATATGCAAATCTATACATCCTTAGATACCCATAGTGCAACATGACTTCACCCCATGCAACCAAGGTCCATGGGTATCTCTCAATATTTACAACATGTCCCTAGGACATCCACTCCCTGAGATACATCAATACGTGATCATGTGCACTCATGTCTCAGTGCCAACCCCTTTTCATGTTAGATGAGACCCACCAGACTCATTGCCAACCCTTTTTCATGTTGGATGATACTTTTCCATACTTAGTGCCCACCCTTTTTCATGTTGGATGAGTTCCACCTATCACTCCCTCTAAAGAGGGACCACACCAAGCTTTTCCATGGAGTACTCGAACTTCATCCTTGACAGCGGATTGGTGAAAACATCTACATCTCGATCCTCGATAGTCACGAACTGGATCCTCACTGATCCCCTCTATACCATATCCCTGATATAGTAGTATTTGATGTCAATATGCTTCGACATGTCATGGAACATTGAGTTCTCTGAAAACTTCTTGCAACTCTTGTTTTCACACCAAATGCAGGTCACATCCAATTCAAGACAAAATAACCCAGACAAAACCTTCCAAAACTGTGTTGCTTCTCTACTCCCTGCACATGTTGCCACATACTCAACTTCAGTTGTACTGAGTGCCACACATGATTGATTTCTACTGTTGCACGAGACCATATTGGAGCCAATACTGAAACAGTATCTGGAAGTGCTCTTCTGGTCAGGAATACGGTTGGCCCAATCTGAATATGAGTATCCATACAATCCAAACTCATGCTCAAATCTATACTAGAGACCATGATGTACAATACCCTTAAGGTACCTCAACACATGTTTTGTTGCAACCAAGTGAACCTATTTGGGCTGCTCCAAATGTTGAATCAGGGTGTTCACATCAAAACATATATCCAGTCTTGTGTTTGTTAAATACATCAATGAGCCCACTATCTTCCTTCATAAGGTAGAATCCACAATCTCTGAAGTTGTATCCTCCAACAACTTAAGATTTGATACCATCGGGGTAACCATGGACTTACAGTCCTACCTCTCGAACCTATTCAATATTTCCACAACATAATTTCCTTGATTTAGGAAAATTCCATTTGACCTTTTCCAAACTTCTAGTCCCAAGAAGTAGTGCATCATTCCTAAATATTTCATCTCGAATTTTGCAACAATTTTTCTCTTACATTTAGTGATGAGATTTTTCGCACCTATTAGAAACATGTCATCTACATACAACAATAGAATCATCGGTTCATCATCCTCAACCTTAAAGTAAAGGTTATGATTTGCACTCATGTTGGTAAAACCCAAGCTCATCAGAAAATTTCCAATCCTACGATACCATGCTCTGGGTTCCTACTTCAATCCATATAAATCCTTCTTTAATATACAAACATGAGTCTCCCTGTCATGTGTCTCGAATCCAAGTGGTTTCTCCACATAAACTTCCTCTTTTATTTGACCATTCAAGAAGGATGTCTTTACATCCATCTGGTGCACCTCCCATTTCATCATAGCAGCCAATGAAAGTATTTTCATGATCGAGGTATATCTTGCTACGGGAGAAAACGTTTCCTTATAGTCAATCCATTCCTTCTGAGAGATACCTTGGGCCACAAATATGTCCTTATATTTTTCAATACTTCCATCAAATTCATGTTTTGTCTTATAGATCCATTTCAAACTCACCACATATTTTTCCTTTGGTCTGGGAACCACATCCCAGACATCATTCTACATAATGGATTGTTATTCCTCTTCCATGGCAACTTTCCATACTTGATTTTCTGCATCCTCTTCATAATTGGAAGGTTTTTGATCCATTATGTCACACAAGCATGCCACATAGCTAGAATATGGCTTTGACGTCTTAATTTCCATGAAATATTTCTCTGGGGCACCAATTCTTTCTTCATCTCTCATAAGCTCTTATGCCCAAGATGGTATTCTCTTGCAAGAAGGTATCTCAACTATTTTCTAAGGTTATACCATGTAATGATCCTCTGGAATGAATTCCTCTGGTTCAACTGCATATGGAACTTTAGGAAATTCATTCTCTTCTTCATGTGCCTACATGGATCTGTTTAGATTTACTGAAAGTTTCATTCTCATCTAAGGTTACATCTGAGTTGATCTCCACTTTCATATGACTAGGAATGTACTTCCTGTAATCCTTCAATGCGTCACTGTCACCAACAAATGTGCCCTTACGTCCAGAAGGGTTCAACTTTGTCCTCTTTTCCCTGGGGATGTGAACAAATATAGGGCATCTAAATATTCTGAAATGGATGACTTCTAACTTCTCTCCTAAAAAAATTTCCTTGGGTGTTTTGTTTTCAAGCACCTTGTGGGGAATTGTATTCTTCACATACACTGTTGTTTTCATTTCTTCTTCCCACTAATGCACACGAATATCTTGATCATGGATATGTTGGATTACTGAGAGTGGGGGTGAATAAGTAATAGAGAAATTCAATCCTTTTTAACCATAAAATGCAAGTTTTATATCAATGTAGCATTATCATCCAATAGTTTCAGAGTAAATAAACAATGAACAAATTAGCAATCATACACATACACAGTACACCGATTTTTTTACGTGGAAACCCAAAGTGGTAGAAAACCACAAAATAATTTTTCTTATATGTGTTTAAGAATTACATTCATTGGAGGCACCAACTTCCTTTGTTTTCCAACTACCACTGGAAGGAGGCTCCAACCCCCTAGTTTCTTAGGCTACAACCTGAGGGAAGCTCCAACTCCCCAATTCCTTGGATACAACCAAAAGGAGGCTACAACCCCCTATGTTCTCTGAATACAACCAGAAGGTGGCTACAACCACATGTCCTTGCCCCGTCCAACTGCCCTGAAATATAAGTAGAATGATGGAACCATTTTCACACTAGCATTGTGAGATATACTGTTGTAAACCTGTACCGATCAAACTGCACCAAACAACCTCTACAAACCTGTACCAAACAACCTCTAATCAACCTGTACCATAAACAAGTGCATCAACCATTCATCAACCTGTACCTCAACCTATACCATCAACGAGTGCATCAATCATGCACCAAATATGTACGAATCATGCATCAAATACACATAAACTATGACTCATAAATATCTACAAAAATCATCAAATATAAACCTCATGTAACTCATCAACTACTTTTCTCAACCATATAACTCATGTAACTTATCAACTACGTGTATCAAACATGTACCTCAACCAAAATCCCTCATCAATTTCATCATCCAAATATGATTTGTAACTCTGTAATAGACCTAGTGTATATGATCACATACCTGTAGTGAATAAAGGTATAAAACCAGTACACGATGTTCTTTAGTTCCTTGTCTGAAATTTCTCCAGGTTTCACTTCTTGGAACCTCCCAGAAAAGGACTTCTAGAAAAAATGGCATACCTTGCTGAATTGTGGCTTATTCTAGAGATCGAACTTGTAGAGAATTCTTCGCATGAAATATTTTCTGTATAGATCTGAAAATGGTACAAAACATACTACAGAATGTACTCTAAAAAATACATTTGGTATTATTCAATTTGGGTCTTCTATGAAGAAGTTATCACATTTTTACCCGAAACACCTTTTCTAGACTAGTTTCATGACCAGCCAGAAACCCTATTTTCCACAGAGTGTAACTCCAAAAATACAACGACCCACAAGATGAAATTTTTATCAAAAGTACTTGGATACGTTTCCTCAATTGCATTCATATTTTGCGGTTTGAATCATTCTAGAAAAAACGTTATTACGAAAATGGTGAGATGACCTGTAAATAACATGCCTTAGAAATCATCATCAAAAGAATTTAGCCTCCCTTCAATTTCGGCTTTCTTTACTTCACCTTCCCTCTGAAATTTTCCTTAGATATCCTTTGGTTACCTTATTCACTTGTAGATATTCAATATTCTCAAGTGTGATTAAATGAAAGACCCTTTCCTCTTATTTATACTTTTATGTAGCTTCCTCAAGGGGTTACCTTCTAACCATCTTAAACAACTTTCCTTATTTTAGGGATAACCCAATTCTAACCACTTGTCCACTTAGTAATTTCTCCATTAACTTTATTATTTAAAGAATTTCTTTTGTATCCACTTTGACTTATAGTACACTCATCACTTCACTTTATTATTTAAATAATTTCTTCTTTGCAACCACTTTGAGTACTTTGACCTTTTGGGGCTTCTAGATGACTCATGAGGGATCTCCATGATCCAGGTGGATATCGAGGGCCACCCACCTTTTCCAAATGGCTCAAAACAATTTTCTGGCCATTTTGGCAATTTACTATTTTTAGCAGGTTTTAACTTCTGGGGCCATTTTGAGGGCCTAAATGAAGTTTTTTCAAGATCGAGGTTCTCAATGATATCCTAAGGCATGATTGAGCCCCCAAAATGAATCTCCTTGACGATACCTTTCCAACGAGCTATCACACGCCTAAAACGGAGATCGTATGCAAAAGTTACGACCCCGGGAAGTTGATGGACCAACTTACCCAAACGGGGCCCACATGACTTTTGGCGCTTCATCTCCTAG
>SNQJ01S0011987.1:168658-182910 GCA_010110895.2 Picea sitchensis
CATGACTTTTGGCGCTTCATCTCCTAGGGTTAGGTTTTTGGATGTCTAGGACTTTTGGCATTCCTGTTTATTGTAAAAAGGGCCTTCAGATCCTCATTGTAATCATCTTCTTGCGAATGCAAGTAGCCGTCACATCTCTTCTCAGAGATAAGCTGCCACCATTCTAGCGAGTCTTTCACTCTGTATTTTTACAGTCTCTGTACATTTCTCTAATTAATAGAAATCGTGTATTACTATATATCTGTGTTTATGGTTGCATCTCTGATACATTTCTATTATATTATTGAATATCTGCAATATCTCTGTGCATTTCTTTATTATATCTCCGCTCTAATTTCGTGCCGAAAATAATCCAGATCACTCCAATTTCACATGGTCATAAATATATAACCGTGAGGAGTTATGCGACATTCCACATACCACCAAAAATGGCATGGAATGTGCTATCCATATAGAATAGTCTACCTTCAAATATATTAAAACTCATACCATTATACATCAAACAAACTTGGGTCCATAACCCAAACCTTTGTGCTACCATAATTTTCTACCAGACTTTCTTCAAGGGTTGACATCAATGAAAACCAACCCAAATAATCAACAAGATCATGGCCTTTACTGATTCCATGATTGTTCGGTTCTTCCTTTCAGCTATTGAATTCAGCTAAGGGTTATAGGGAGTAGAAATAGCCCTCTTAATCCCAACTTCATTTTAATACTCCTTGAATTATTCTGAGATGAATTCACCTCCATTTTATGATCGTAAGGTCTTTATCTTCCACTCTTTCAAGTTTTCTACCAAAGCCTTGAACTCTTGGAATTTAAAAAAAAATTCATTCTTTTCTTTTAACAAATAAATTCAAGTTTTACGTGAGTAGTCATCAATGAAATATACATAATATACATACCCACTTGGTGAAGTTGCCAACATCGGTCTACATACATATGAATGCAAGATGTCCAAAAATCCTTTGTCTCTACTATCGCTATTGGGAAAGGAGCGCTTCATGTTCTTTCCTTGTGCGCATCCTTTACATACACCATCTGGCTATGTTTGGATTTCTGGAAGACGTGTCACCATTTTTCTCACAACTGGAAGTGCTTTGTAGCATAGGTGAGAAAATATCCTATGCCATAGTTCACTGCGATTCACGATATCATGAACCATTGTAGATTTTGAATGTCCTTTTAATTTGTAGAGTCCTCCTTCTTCAACTCCAATAACTACTGCATCATCAAGGGTCTTCCCTCTAGGACACATAAGAACTTGACCATCAATAAATTCTACTCTAAATGCTTTCTTGTCCAATCCTGAAATTGAGAGAAGTTTTTTTTTAAACCTAGAACATAGAGAACTTCCTTCATATTCATTTTCTTTCTTGAGTTTAACTTGTAGGAATATTCTCTAACACCTTTGATTGGATATTGATAGTCATCACCCAATTTCATCTTGTGAGGTGAATATTTATGAATTAGTTTAGATAAGAAGACTTCATCATCGTTCATGTGCTTGGAAGCACCATTGTCTATCAACCAAGTGTCACCTCCATGAGTAACAATACATGTGAAGGCTGAGATAAGAACATAATATTCATCACTTGATTCATCTTGTTTTTCAACCTTCTTGAGAGGCTCATCATCTTCAGTTGTGTGAGATTGATGCCTCTTACTTCCTTTCTTATTCTTAATTTTGATAATGAGGGGGAAATACCTAACAAAGTGTCTCAATAAATGACAACAGTAACATCTGATATTTGAGTTGTCTCTTTGACCCATCTTAAAATTATTAGGTAAGTAATTCTCCTTCTTGTTCTTTCCTTTCCTGGTGTGTGAGACTAGGGCTTGATCTTCATCTGCCATCTTTTCTTCTCTTGTAGTTGTCCTAGCTTCTTCCTGGTTACAATATTCCCAAATCCTACTGAACTTGGGAATCTTATTTCTTGAACAAATTCCTTGGATGAATGCATCCCATGACCTTGAGAGGCCATTCAAGGTAGTCATCACCATATCTTCTCCTTCTACTAAGTCACCAATGGACTCTATCTACTCCTTGATTTGATTCACTCTTAAGAAGTAGGAGTGAATGGTTTCTAAGTTCTGCATTTTCACATTCTTCAACTGAGATCTTAGATTCATTCTTCGATTTATGTTGCTCCCCTCAAAGATACAAGTTAAGGTGCCCATCATTTTCTTTGGAGAATATAATGATGATATATGATGGATAAGGTGGTCCTTAATGGATTCTACAACAATCCTTTTTTATCTCACCATGTGATTCTTATATTTTTCCTTAGCTTCATCTCCTTCAGGTTCTTGAACCTCTTCTATAATGAAATTATCTAGTTCATGTTCTTCAAGAAGGAGGGTTACTTTGTACTTCTATTCCTTGAAGTTATCAACTCCATATAACTTCTCATCGATCTTTGTTCCTGTAGTCATTTTACCATATGATGGTATTGGTATGTTCGACAACTATCTCTATATTGAAAACAACTTCCTTTTAGGCTTTTAGATATGCAACTGGATTATATTCAGGCCTACTCTGATACCTTGTTGAAATTTTAAATTTTCTAGTTACACAATTACAATTACTTAATCCAATAGAAACTGTAGTAGGATCACTGAAATATAGACAATCACAGATACAATATAACACAAATATTATCCTAGGAAACCCTCATGGGGGAGAAAACCCAGGAACCAAAATACTCAATATAGATTCCTTCAACCAGTACAATGATGCACTATATCTCTCCAAGAAAGACCAAGACCAAAACACCAAAAGAACTAGTATCCAAGACTTGTGCACTACACCTTCTTATGTGCTCCAAGATGCACAAGAGAAGTGTGTGAGTGTGTTTCCAAATGAGAGGAACCAATCCTCTATTTATACACAACAATGTCTCATGAAGAGACATGACTCTTGACCTAACTAATCCATAATAAGTAAATACCAATAATATAATAATTTCTGTTGAGAGGACTTGTAAACTATAATTATAATAACCTTTTAAAAGTTTCACTAAAACAAATATACAAGAATATATTATATAGTTACACCAAAAATATTAACAGTGCCAAGATAGACACTTAATTTGTGTATGGAACCCCCTTGTTTGTGGGATAAGGGAACCCCTTTGCACAACAATTTGACTAATAAAGTCTACGAAGGCATATGTACCCTACCCCCCTATGGATTTGAGCCTATCACCTCCTAAGAGGAAACACCATTGATCTAATGTAATTTCCACTTAAATATCCAATAATATTTTCAACACCTATTTATCATTTAGAATAGTGCCTTTTTAAAGAATAGGAAGTTATGTAAGGGGAAATAAAATTGCAAGCCACAATAGTTCTCTCCTTTGAAATGATATTAGAAGACAAATTGAAGTTATTTTGGATTTCGAAGAATTTTCCAAGAATCTTAATGAGTGTGTGAAAGCCAAGAATTTCCTCATCCACAATTGTAGATTATAAATAGATCTACACTACTCATTTAAGGATCAGTGTGAAGTATGCCATCAATAGGATATACAAAGGCTCCTCCATGACGACAAATGACAACTTTGTCTCTTTTTTTTTCTTTGTACATGTTCCCATGGATATTGGATTAAAGGAAAGACATTGGTTGTTTACATTAGCAATATCCTTGAGAGAGGAGGTGTATATATCATACTCATTCATGCTCTCATGGCTAATGGATTAAAGGAAATGAATTAGTTTTTTTAGTGATCAATCTCCTTGAGAGAGGAGGTGAATATCTCAAACTCATTCACAATGGAATATAAATCCTCTTCTATGTCTCCTCCTCTATCACCTTCAAACAAAATTGGTTTAGATCCTATGTTTGTTTGTATCATATATGTGTTCCTCCTCAAAGCTATATGTACTCCACAAAATGGATCTATCTCTTCCTTTCACTCACCTTCATCCTATTATGGTCTCTTTCATGAGGTCATGAGTTCGTTTTAGTTCCTTATGCAGTTATTTGTAGTAGGGGTTTAGCTGAGGTGCACTCCATGTGTGATACACAAACATCAATGGATATTCCACTGGAAAAACTTATCACAATAAATGCTATAATATTTTGAAATATCAGACGATGCAGACTAATATTTGTTAGATCCCAGGTTAATCAATTAGTATATTTTCCTGAATTTATGAAGAAAAATGAATATGACAATGAAATAACATGAAAAAATATACACACCATTCATACAATTGAACACAACATGTATCCTAGGAAACCCAAATACAGGAGAAAACCTAGCTAGAAGGTGAAGCCTATGCTCTTCTCTTTTTTATTCAGTTATGGAAAGAAAGAAAAAATAAAGAGGAACTCAATATGAAGTTTCCTTTGATATTGTGGCCTGAATGACTATTACATAATCTCCTACCTCCTATGTTTTTCTCTAAAAGTACTACTTCTTGGATTCTCTGCCCAACTATGGAACAAGCACAACACAAAATATTGGAACCCTTTCTCCTCCTAGCATCCTGATATTTAACATAACATGATAGCCATCTAGCATTAGTGTTTTTATTTCCTCCACCCTCAATTAGTAATCAGGTTTGGACCTTCTATAATCTTCTTGAAATTAGACACATGGACAGCCCCATATGTCTGACTGTCAGGTTATTTTTGTGTATAAATCCTTGACATTAAATGATCAATACATGATTTCATAGACCTCAATATGAAATCACAGGAAATGTAGGATCATAGCCTATCCTAAGTTATCATAACTACTTGTAAATCCACTGATCCAACATGAAATCGACTTAATCACCAATTATCCCCCTAAAATATATGTCCATAGCTATCTGGAAATTTTCTCTAGAATTGATTAGTATAGAAGGAATATTCTTGTAAGAATAAGCACTCCATTTGGTTCAGAATGCAGTTTTTAATTGATCATCATGCATAGCTACGAATCAATTATACCCAAAACCATCTAGTAATGAGAGCATTTCAAAACAAGATACACATTGTAAAATTTGTTCCATAGGTGGCATAGGGTAATTATCCTTATCTAAAGCTTTATTCAACTTTTTGAGATCAATGTAGAGTATTATGTCTCCATTTTTATTCATTAGTGGAACAAGATTGAAAATACATTTGGTATGCTTAAAAATAAATATTATTCTTGTTGCCAACAATTTGTTTAGCTTTTATTTTACTTGTGGCTCCAAGCTAGGATGCATTTTCCTCAATTTATGTTGAAAAGGCCTGGTTTGAGACTTCATAGGTAAAATATCTTGTAAAATATTTGTTTCATAAGTCTTAAGGTCATCATATGTCCAAGAAAACATATCCTTGTACTCTTTAAACAATTTGATAAAATCTTGTCTTTCAGGAGGATAGAAACTCTTCCCAAGATTTATGTTTTGAGCTATGTTATTGGTTACAATATTAATGACTTCAAAATACATGGTTGAGTTGTTGATTTTTCAGTTGCTCACTTTCTTGAACTTGTATTGAAGGTCATAAATCTTCTCCAGTCTCACCACATTCTTAGGAATGCTATTTATATGGTTGTCACTTTTTTTCTCTGTCATTTATTTAGTCGAGTTAGGGACATTTACATTCATATCTTGATCATTATGACCTTCATTGATTATGGAGTCTTTGAATTTACCTTCAAGATTAAGGAAATTTACAATTTGTTGGTCGTTATAAAAAAATCTCTAGTTGGTCACATTATTGGGGATCAAAGGTCTGTATAGTAATTCCATAGAAAAAGTGTGAGGCAATAATCCTTCTGATGGAATAAGCATAGATGCTACACTTTCTAAGAGATCAACCTCACACTTCAAAGAGCGAGGAACATGAATGATATTAAATGCATCAAAATAATTAATTATATCCCATATCTCTTGCTAGTATTGTTTAAGATGGATTGAGAGGTAGTCTATGGTGTACCTTACCTACCTTATGACAATATGTGCATCACAAAATAACTTGATTTTATTTTATTCCAAGTCTATTACTTTTCTCAGTCCCTAGAGTAGGGCTTCATACTCAACAATATTATTTGTGCATTGGAACACAAGTCTATATGTTATTAAATTCTCTTGCCAGTAGGATATTTAAGTACAAAACCAACACCTGCACCTTCAAGATACATGGATCCATCAAAAAATAAAGTCGACATGTTAGGATCTCTTTTTAGTTTGTACACATAATCTCAATTCTCTATAGTTTCAGAATTAGTGTGGTTACTGAAATTAGCAAAATCCTGTAATCTATCTCTAAACACTACTTTAGACTATACAAGATCATCGTTAGTTTTTATTGCTATGTTACAATGGAGCTTAACATTCTGAGTGCAATGAAGGATTTTAGATTGTGCATTTGATTCTTCATGGGGTGAAATCTAAACTATGTGGTTCATAAAAATGAGTTGTATGAATTATTTCCCAGAATACAATGACTGAACATCACAATTTCATTTGTGTCATTAAGGTCAATTACCACATGCTTCATATATATTTCAATATCAATCTTGACTTGATTGGATTTTCCGTTATAAGTTAATCATAGGTGTGACCAATCAGTGGAAAAATATCCCTTAATCATAGTGGACCCATCTCTTATCAAAACCATACCATATGTATCAGGTATATCCAAGACTATTATGTTAATGGTATGATGTATTTTAGGGTTGGATGACATCCTGATCAAAACATTCATCAACTCTCTAATTACTTTAACTCTTGTCCTATCCAACTGTATAATTTGGATATCATATCCTTTTGGTTTGACATTTATTTTATCACATACCTTAAAAGGAATCACATTGGAAGAAAAACCTGAATCAACCATACAATTATGTAGATTTCTATTAAAAATATCAAAAGTGATAAAAAAGGGAGGACTAGTGGATCTTGACCTATGACCAGTTAGAGATGCATTTAGAACAAATTTCTTCTGGGATGTGGTATCCTCTATAGGTTGTCCAACTTTACTTACACCTTTTATTGTGCCCAAATTTATTTCTTTGTTGCTCCTAGAAGTATTACCTTGTAGGGTTTTGATGAAATTTTCTTGAACCTAGGGAAGCTTCATAAGTTCAAACAAAGAAATAGAAATAGTATTCCAATTTTAGTGCAGGAATAGAAGGATAAAGTTGTTTGGGAGATTTATCAAGAAACTTTTGGGTATGGGGTGTTGTTTTAGGGGCGTAAGAAGAAGCACTTGTATAAGGGGAAGTAGTTTTGTTGGAATTTCTAGTGGTTACTACATTTTTGGACATGTGTACTTCCTATATATCCTCTTCTTCTGTCAATCCATAATAAATGTCCCAAGAGGATTTGACTTGTTTTTCATTTGATTCATCAGTCTCCTGGGATTGATCCTATTTTTCAGTTTCCTCTGCTTCTTCTACTTTAGTTTTAGATTGTGCTCAGATTTGTTTCTACATCTTCATTCATCCCTTCAGGTTCCTTTTCTTGTGAGTTGGCTACAATTATTTTATCCTCTTCCTCTTTATTTTTTCTTTCTTCTTCTTGAGTAGACAAAAGGTTATGCTTTTAATATGTCTTCCTTTCCATCTCAATTTCATTGTCTTCTTGATCCTTGACTTCTATCTGTGCATTATTTGACTTTATGATGAATCTTCTCTGAAACTGGCCCTTTTCCTTTGATTTTCTCTAATTCATCATGTTTCTTCTCACCTTCTTCCTTCTTTCTCTATTGATATATTTCCTCAACTTCATCATCTTTCCTTGTTATTTATGCTTATTTATGTTTCTTATCTAGCTCCTTGGACTGTAGTTTCTCGTTATCTTGCTTGAGTAGTGCTTTGAAATGTTATATCATAAAAGCCATGTCTTCCTCTTCCACTTCATCGATTTCTTCTCTTGCCGGTTCATTCAGAATCCTTTCTAGTACTTCTTCAAAATACATGTCTCCTCGAAAGAGATCCTCTGCATAATTAACCTCATGTACAATTTTTTTTGCTAACTTGACAACCCTTATGAGCTTATATACCAAATTTTTGGGATCATTCCCTTTCCTATTTCCAGCACATAAAAATATCTCTCTTAGATTTTCAACCTCTTTCTCACCATGTAATTTATTCAATAAAGAGTATTTTACTATGTGGAGAGGAAATATTGGCCAATATATTTTATCTTTCTCCTATAAATATGCAGTGACCCCTTTGTTGAATGTATGGTAGGATACTTCTCTGGTTAAAGTTTTATCGGGCACATATTTGGGAAAACAATGAGGTGGTCTTGTGGCTCCATATATTCTAACATAAGTGTAATATTTATTCATGTATTGATCTCCTATTTCTCTCAAAGCCTTAATGGATCCTGGAGATATCCTATGTGGGTGAAACCCAAAGAAAAATTTATGTAAAGCAGCCAGGAAGTAATCAAATATATCATACATATATTCTTTACAGTTCACTTTCCATAACTATGAACAACACACATGAATTAGGGCTTGGCTTGAGTTCCAAGCCCAATTGAAAGTAGGAAATTTATGTGCTATGAAAACTGCATTAATAAGATAGGTCATCATGTAAGAGTCAATATTATTCATACCTTGGGATTTCGAAGCTCAAATCATGATGTTGAAAGATAATATGTTGGTCGAGTTGAACACTTTCACCATATTGACCACTATGAAGGCCATTATAAACCATTCCATTCTTAAATGAGTGTTGGTTTTTTCTCCATAGAGCTTATAGATCATTACATTCAATATTTTGTATGAATACTTTAGGTACTGTGAATGAATATAACTTTCCCCTTGTTTTAATGTCCATTATTAATATACAAAACAATCCCCTATAAAGGTTTCAAATACTTTGTGATTGACTCCGAATATATCCAGAAATGATTCATCTAGCGATACAGTAGGCTATGAGGTTTTATATCAAATTCTAAGGTCTTTGCCATTGACAGATGCAATTGGAACACTAGATGTATTAATTATCATGGATATCACCTTATGCATATGAGTGAAGCAACATTCTGCATCGTCATTATAATGAAAAAGAATTGGGTGAGATGCCACATTGTGAATGTTGTGTTTTTTAATGTTTCTGTATTCATCGATGTGTTCATCATCGAATGTGTACTTTTTATTTTGGAAGATGTCATATATCTCACAATATTTTGTATATATCTCACTTTCTTCATAAATACTTATGTCTATAATATCAATAGAGTCTGGACCTGCAATAGGGGTGGGTCTAACAACTTCTTGGTTCTTTTTTTTTTGTCTGTATCCGATACATCTTGTCTTGTACATAAATTGCCACGCAAAAAATTAAATTACTTTACCATCGAGTTTATTACAGAAAAATGTGACTCAAAACCACAAAATACATAAATGTTAATTTGAGATCTTCAACTCAGTGGAATTTACCCATATTTTAACAATAATATCCCTTATGTGTTGGGGTTTTTACTGAAAAAATGATGTCAATTATGACTAAATATAGATTTGATAACTTTCCAATTTTCCTCAAACCCTACGTAATTAATATTGAATGAGTTACAACTGTGACTCAGTCAAAGTCGTACAAGTCTCCATTAATTCTCTCGAATACAGATATTCATTTGTGACCATTTGCACATCGTCCAGAGTCAACTAAAGAGGATGGGAAATCTCTCCAATTGTATCTTCTTCAAAATCATATCGTTTCAAAAAATTTGGCCTTAAGGTCATCTTACAACAATGACCTCTTATTATAATAATCATTTGTCCTTAAAATGAGTGACACATGTATTGAGGTCTTATACGTTATTTTAACTCATGACATATTTATTTTACTTAATTAAATGAATCATCTTATGTTGCTTAATTGGAAGGGTTACTTTTACAAGGTATCGTCGTGGGAATATTTCCTAGGCAGTTCATGGTTTAGGAGGTTGATTGTCAACAATGGTACTTTGGGGTCAAGTCGTCATCGAAAGATGTTAGAGGTAGCATACAGGGTAATATTATGACCTCTTTCGAT
Source organism: Picea sitchensis (assembly GCA_010110895.2). NCBI lineage: Eukaryota > Viridiplantae > Streptophyta > Pinopsida > Pinales > Pinaceae > Picea > Picea sitchensis. Next base: position 178,642 of record SNQJ01S0011987.1, read on the forward strand.
GACAAAAATGAAATTAGTGTATCAATGAAGTTATGCCACGTCAGATAATTCAATCACCACTAGAAATCTTCTATTGCATTATGGCTTAGGGTTGTATTTGTATTTGTTCAATGCATAGTGCAATAGTTAACTTTATGTAAGGGCTCATATTCCTCAACATGTAAGCATCATAATATTATCCGTTAAAATTAGGATTTCGTCATTGGTAATGCTCAAGCAGGGGTACTTGTGAATGTAACATTTGTTATTTCCCGATGACGATAAAAGGTTTGACTTCCAAAGGATGGAAATGAGGAAAGATGTTATGAGTGTACGTTAAGGGATCCAGGGTCCATTTTCTATGACGGGGTAGCAAAAACCAATATCTTATGTACACATCGTCATGAAAGAGTGAAAATATGGGTAATGACATACAACACTTCAAGGTGAATACTTCGTCATCGATGCACCAATAAAACTCTCTTCGGATTCATATCTACTACACCTTCTTGACGATGACATTAGAGAATCATTTTTGTTGAAAGAATTAGAGTTAAAGGTAGGGTCATATAACTTCAGATATGATTTTCGATGATGTTTAAGTGAGGTCACATGGTTTGTAAATCTTTGGAGTATTTTCATGAAATTATTTTCAATGAAAGAGCCTAATATTCTCATGGTGAGGGAGACTAAAGGATGAATAATCATCGCACCAAAATGTTTTGTTGTTTCTTGCATCAGATCAACTTATGAAATCACATATAGAGATTAATATTATAAATATATAACCAGTCGGGTAACAATACTTAGTTCCTTGCAAATATGTGGTAGGTTGGTACCCACTAAATATCTTTAGTGGGTTATGCCATAATAGAACCCAAGAAAAGAAAAATGGTGCCTCCACCATATTCAAGTTTTTCTTCCACGAGAGTTTACGAAATCATTTTTCTCCACTCAACCTCAAACCAACTGTTTAGTTAAAAAACTTCCTCCAAAATGAAACCCTTAGTCTCCACTGCCTCCACGATCTTCACCTCACATCTTCCAGAAGAATTTACCCTTATTGAAAAACCAACAGATTCATGTGGCTCCTCCAGTACAAAACCCTAACTACTCATCCTCTACATCAGGTCAGACATGAGGCTACCTAGAGAAAAAAATAAACTGGATCAAAGCCTTACAAATAAAGATAACCTTCATTTGTTGCATACAAATAGAACCCTCTTCCATTGCGTGCAAAAAAACTCTTCCTTGTAGAACCCCTCTGCTTAGATTGTGTGAATAGACAAAACATTTATCACTCTGTATGTGGGCATAATCTACCTTTACTCAACCCTTTTATCTTTCTGCAATCTATGATTGAACCTCTCCCTCTCCTCAGGCTTTCACCTAGAAAGCCAAAGAAAAACTCAACTTGAATGGTGGATAGGGTTTTTGGAAGATAGGGTTTCTACTCTACCACTCGACATCCTCTTTCCATAGACTAAAAATATTTTCTCTAATACCACTTTTTGGTATTTAATATCCTAAGAGAATAATTAAATATAAGAAAAAATGACAATATAGAAAAAAATAGTCACTCAGATAACACACGAGATTTATGTGGTAAAACCTTGATAATGTGTCAAGGAAACATCCATAGGGAAAGGTATCAGTATATGTTATTTCTCAATATGGTATTATAATCATACTTACAACATTACAAATTCCTCTTAGGGATTCATAGATATACAATATAATATATCGTTACATCATTTCAATAACTAAAACGGGTTCAAGAACTATCTTGATTATACAAACCAACTCCATTACATTTATAAATTTACTAAAGTAAACTTGTCTTTTACCATAACTTTTTGTCATAATTCCAATAGGGGGAAAATTCATTGGAGGAAAATTTTCACAATGGGGAGGCTATCCCTTTATCCATACTATTGTAACATCAAGCATTGATGGTTCATCACACATCTCTTGGGTTAAGTCGATCGAGAGGTTGGCCTATATTTGTATATAGTTGATCGGGTGATCAAACAGCATACTACACTAGTATGTTGAGTAGTTGATGTGTCTATCACTCAAAAATTTGACCAGGAGTCAAATATAGTTAGGCGGGGGATCGACCAACCCTGTAATAAACTATGAGTTGGACGTGTAAGTGGTTAGGTTGATCATGCTTGAAGATATGACTCTACATAGTATATTTGGTGGAGTGAACTCTAACAATTGATGGTTACATGCGGACAATATCTTTCATATCCTATGGAAGTTCATTAAATATTGAGACTATAAAAGAAGACCCCATGGGTCATTATCATCATAAGATATTGTGCAATATATCACGGGGTTCAATATGTGCAACATGCACTGTGATGTTATCATCACAATGCACTTTTCTCAAGTGTTGTAATAGTGTCTTTAGACACCACCCTTTCTCTTCCAAATGTGTTCCTCTTCAATTATTTGTAGTACTATGTTCTCTATTGCATACCGTGTTCCACCCTATTCTGCAACATGGTATCATAGTCGATGGTTTAAACCTTGACCTAATATTTACAAACCTTGTTGAGTCATATCTATTGTGTGACTGACTCTAGGCCGGTGGTTTGTTGATCATCAATCATCGAAATAGACAAGTCTATCTATGTATAAAAGATGGTTTTGAATAATTACCTTGTTGTTATGAACATATCAAATTATGTTGTATGTGCACCAGATATGGAAACCCTATTGAAGGGAAAAGGACTATGGTAGTATATAAAGGTTGTGAATCGAGATCTAATAGATGACCAAGTGAAGTTTGTTGTTGATGGCAAGAAGGATGAGGTTGTAGGGGTCATTACAACCTACATCTCACGAGAGATTCATTTTAACCTCGGTGTAATTGACTTCCCTCATAAATTTTGGAAGAAGTTGAAGTCATTGTTTGACAGAGTTGATGAGAGCCAAGTCATGTAGTTGGAGAAATATTTGATCTCTCTCGATCCTCATTCATTTTAGAGAATAGAGGAATTTTTTGCATGTATCAAAGATATCCTATTGAAATTGTGCAAATGTGGAAATAACTATTAGAATAAGGGTGGACAACTCATTGAGTTGGCCCTGATGAGATTGAGAAAAAAATTCAACGTGATCATGTCAACTTTCCGCACCATGTGGCAAGCACACAAGGAAGATGTTAAGGATTACACCTTTGAATGTTTGTGTGGTTTTTTTATTACTGATCAACATAGATTTATTGGAGAAGGAAATATTGGTGGTAAACACCAAGCCCACTTTCTCAATGAAAACCGAAGGATAGATCCCAGGGATGGAGTAATATTAGATACCTCTACACAGAAACCTGTATACCATGAACATAAACCTAAAGGGAAGGAAGATGCAACTCAAGGTAGTTTAAATAAGAAGACATGTCAATATCATGGAAAGATTGGACATGTGGAGAAAACCTACTATAGGAAGAGAGATGATTTAGAGAAGGTTAAATGCCTTGAAGGAGATGTGTCAGTTGTACACTGACTTGTTGATAATTTCACCTTCCAAGTCGAGGCTTTTGGGGCCTTGTTTTCTCATTCTACATCAAATGAATGGGTAGTCAAATATAGGTGCAGTCACCACATGGGTAAGGATTCCTCATTTTTTATGGGGATGAAAGAATCTAAGGAGAGTAAAATATATGTTCATGATGATTTTTATCTAGATGTTGCCAGTAGGGTGATGTTAATTTTTGACATGGAAATTTTTTCTATGTTTATCAGGTGCCAAACCTGAGTACAAATCTATTGTTTATTTCTTAGTTGAAAAATACATGTAAGATTGTGGAATTTTGGATAGATTAGTTCTATATTCACAATTTGATAAAAGGTAAGTAGTTTGTCACTAGCAGGCTTCTCGACCTCATGGAAAATTTGTACAATTTTTGTGACACGAATTGATCTGAACCCGAAACAACTACACTTGTTTCTCACACCGATGATTGAAGTCAAATTTGGAATGAGCAATTTAAACATTTTACTTTTTGAAGTATGCAAGAACAGGAAAATCAAAACATGGTTGTTGGTTTTATAAAGGTGTTCCCTCCTAAAGGTGTTTGTAAGGGATGTTTACTTGGGAAGAACAACTTTGGAAAAGCATGGTGAGTACATAACCTACTTGAATTGGTTCAAAGTGATTTCTATTGCATCAATCTACCTTCATTGGTAGGTGCAAGGTACATTTTGAATTTCACTAACGATTAATCTCGCTATATATGTGTTAAGCCCTAATATTGGTTCATTACCCCTTAATTGGGGC
>SNQJ01S0011988.1:11832-26287 GCA_010110895.2 Picea sitchensis
ATGTTTGTTATTCTTTTTAATTCATGCAGATCTTGAATAATAGATTTAGGTTTATAATTTGGGTGATGGGTATCAGATTTGTTATTCTTTTTACCTATATTCTATATAATTAATTAATATAATAATTTTAGTTTGTTATTCTTTTTACCTAAATTCCCGATAATTAATTAATATAATAGTTTTATGTTTATAGTTTGGATGATGTCTATCATGTTTATTATTCCATGGAGATCTTGAACAATACGTTTAGGTTTATAAGTTGGGTGATAGGTATCAAATTTGTTATTCTTTTTACCTAAATTCAGGATAATTAATTAATATAATAATTTTAGTTTGTTATTTTTTTACCTAAATTTCTAATAATTAATTAATATAATAGTTTTAGGTTTATAGTTTGGGTGATGGTGTATGTTTGTTATTCTTTTTAATCCATGCAGATCTTGAGCGACACGACCCTGCAATTCCCACCCGGCTGCTGCGCACTGCTCCCTCCCTCCCTGTTTACTAATTTAATTCCAATTTCGAATTCATGCAACCTAATTTGGCCGGCTTGCTGATCCTTGTAGAGGCACCGTAACACTCAAATTATCTAAGTTTGTCAATAGATCGTTACATACCACTTGTTATTTGTATTTAAGGTTGTTCTGTTATACCGTGGCCTTCAAGTTAACCAATCTATAAATAGTACTTAGATGATAAATTTATCAGAGTATGTATCTAAACTAAAATGAGTTAAATTCACATAAGTTAAGCTGGGATTTAACTGGATAACTTGTGTTGTGGCTAAACTAATTTCTACCAATCGACGTATCGACTACATACCTTGACAATTTATGACGGTTCCCACTTCGACATAGAAAATGGAGACGAAGATACAACGGACAGTTTGCCTCTAAATCGAGAACAGGAGAAGAGATATAAAAAATAACCGCTTCGATTGTTGTCGGCGTGATTTTGCGATTTTGTTTTTGCCCCCACATACCACCTAATTTGGGCTTTCTCTTTCGTTGTTTATTGATTTTTCGGATTCCTTTCTTCCAATTTAAAGAGCCACAAGTCTTGTAGCGCATTGCTTTGCATTATTTCCACTCCAACGACTATAAAAATAACGTTGGCTGGTCCGGCCACAGATCAAACAATGGTCACTTAGCGCAGAGAGATTTTAAAGCCCTCTGATATCGCACAATCCTGTATGCATTGTTGTCTGACAGGCTAACAGTAACAATCCACTCGAGTGAGGGTTTCAATGCCATCGTTCCATCGTTCTAGGAAAAGTTACGCTAGCAAACATTTTATTTTTAGCATGGGGAATTCTAGGAAGAGGAATAGAGATCTGAGAGGCGAGAGCGGCAATGCGGAATCATTGGAGTATGGATTACGCCCTCTAAATAGGGGAGAAGATGACGGGGTGCCCGGAAATGGGAGGCTTCCGGCCAGATGTAGTGACTTTGTGGTTGAATCAGAGAAATTCAACAAAAGCCCGAAAAAGCGCATGATAGATATTAGCAGTGAACGAAGCATAAAATTGCAGGGTCGAAGTGCTACATTAGAGGTTGCAGGAACGATTAATACTAACGAACCCATGAAGAAGCGGGTGACAGAGGCAGATCAGAACGAGCAGCAGTATGGCGATTTTAGGGTTTGCAAACCATCTCCTCTGCAGAATTCTATGGCGTTTGAATGTTCAAAGGTCCTGCGTCTGGAACAGTTTCGCGTGGGTGATATTGTTTGGGCCAGGTCTGACAGGATAAAGGACTTCCCTGCTTGGCCTGCTAAGGTTATCGAACCGTCGCAAGATGCCCCAGAATCTGTGGATAGCGTTTGGGTTCCTGGGAGACGGTGTGTTAGGTTTTTCCGCATGAAAAATAGCTGGGATTGCGCATATGCATGGGTGAAAGAAGAAATGATGTTCCCTTTTTCTGAAAGCTTGGAGGAATTAGCATATGAGGGGAGCAAATTGTTGGAAAGTACTTCTAAACACCTTAGGCGTGAGTTTGTTGAGGCCATTGAGGAAGCCTTTGTAGCATTATTTTCTTCTGAATACAGGGTTATGCAAGATCAAGATACACATCAAGGAGAAGAAACAACATGCATCAGCTGTAGCCAGAAGTTTATAGCTTCAAAATTAGTACAGTCTGTTAAGGTGAAACAACTGAGTAATTCATCTAAGAACGGTGCGGTGATCTGTCCACGCTGCTGCAAGTTGTATGAGTACAATCAGTACTGTGGCATTTGCAAAAAGGTGTGTATGACTCCCACATTGAAAAAACGTTGGGTTCAATGTAAAAAATGCAAGATTTGGGTTCATGCGGATTGTGATAATATAAGCACTGAACAACTACAAGACCATATTGAATATTCTTGTCCTCAATGCACGCTGAAGCAACCCACCCTGGAAACCGTTCTAAAGGAGAAAAATAATACGCCTTTCATTCTTCCAGAGAGAATTACTGTTGTTTGTAATGGCAAGGAAGCGGATTATGTGACTAACAGCCACTTAATCTTCTGTAAATGCAGTGAATGTCGAAAAGGTAAGTCGATGAGCCTCTCGGGATGGGAAAAGCACGTAGGCTCTAAGATGAAGAAATGGAAACAAAGTGTTAGAGTCAGGGATTCCAATCAGTATCTCATAAATTGGCTCAACAAAGCCTATGAAGATGGGGCTCGTGGCCTTGGATTCTTTAGCTCTGAAGGGCAAATGCCATTGAGCACCTGGGAGAGAGAATTAACAAGATTGCTGCTAGAACCATACGAGCCAATAAAAGAAATCTGGACAGCAGAAAGGTGTGCAGTATGCCGTGAAATTGAGGATTGGGCGCATGATAAAATCATTGTCTGCAATGGATGCGATATTGGAGTTCATCAAAGTTGTTATGGTGCGAGCAAATCACTGGACAACTGGATTTGCACAGCTTGCCAGAGAGCAGAGACAGAGACTTGGCCGCAATGCTGTTGTCTCTGCCCTGTAATGGGTGGCGCCCTGAAACCTACCACAACATCTGGATTTTGGGTGCATGTTATTTGTGCTTGTTTTTCTAATAAAGTAACGTTTGGGAATGATAAAACTTTGGAACCTGTAGATGGCATATTGAAAATCGATCCAGCCTCTTTTCGGAAGTCATGTGTAATCTGTAACAAAGTGCATGGATCTTGCATCAAGTGTCTCAAATGTACAACTTTTTACCACCCGACGTGTGCCCTTATAAAAGGGTATCACATGGAGATGGTATATTGGGAAAAAAATAAAAAAAATGTATGTAGCTACATTTCCTATTGCGCCTCTCATAAGGTTCCAGATCCAAATGTGGGTATAATAATCCCTGAGTTAAAATCTATAGGTAGGCCTAATAAAAATGAAGCTCCTACAGTGATACAATCAGAGGATTCATCCGATGTGAGTTCGGCTTCAAACGATGATAATAACCTACAAGAAGTTTGCCTCTCCAAAATAGATGAACCATACGCATCCAAATGTTCTGTTTACAATCCTTTGAAAGAGAAATGTGGCATAGGTACCATAATTCACCGACCTATGGGATACTCCCACCATCCCAGAGAAGTTATAGACAACAGATTAAAACCAGAACAGATAGTAGATCCACCACAATTTTTCTCATACAAAGAGCGTCTTTTTTACAACCAGAAAAATGAAAAGCACCGATTTTGCTTTGGGAAATCTGGACTTCATGGATATGGTCTTTTTGCTATGAAACACATTGGAAGAGGAGACATGGTGATAGAGTATCGGGGCGACATTGTGAGAAATAGTGTTGCCAATGTAAGAGAAAAGCGATATCATTCACAGGGTAAACATTCAACCTACTTCTTCAAAATCGACGAAGATACTGTGATTGATGCCACCAACCTGGGAAATACAGCGCGTCTTATCAATCATTCCTGTGAACCCAATTGTTTTTCGAGAATATTGGCCGTCGATGGTGTTGAGAATCGAATTGCATTTTTCGCGAACAAAGACATTGAAGCTGGCGAAGAGATAACGTACGATTACAAATTAAGCAAGGGTGGCTTTAAATTACATTGCAGGTGCGGAGCGGCTACATGTCGTAAAGTAATCTAATCCATGAATTTTCATGAATTCCATTCAAAAGTACTCTTCTTTGAATTCACTGGCTTTTATTGATGTATTTATGGCATGTACTCAAATGTAAATCTCTGTTTTTTGTTTTTTTTTTAATTTAAAAATAATGGATTATTATCCATTTTTAAGGCTTTTAGGCTCAAAGTCAGGCCACTGCAATTAATTTATGATGTAGTAACAGTTAGCTTGTATACATCCACTTCATCTCTACATCTATATGGTAGTTAAGTGTTTACCAATGTTTATATTATATCTTGGTTGAAAGTTTCATTGACCGTTGTTACATTGTCTTCCAAGCATATTTGTTTTGTGTATTATTTTTTGTTAATTTATATTGACTTTTTTTTATTAGTTTTTTATGTTTTTACAGTTTAGTTTATAGTGTTTATTTTTAAATGTAATTTTTTTTATAATGTTATCAAATTTTTTATTTATAATTATTTTTCTTATTTTTTAATATTTAATAATTTTCTCATCAATGGAATCCACCAAAATCCATAGTTTCTTAACCATGAATTAAATCCATAGTTACATTAATTGTCTGCGATTTTGTAGATGATTGGAACAAGTGAACACCAATTTATTGTCCCATTAATTAAATCCATAATCACATTAATTGCCTGCGATTTTGTAGATGATTGGAACAAGTGAACACCAATTTATTGTCCTAACTTGGAGCATAATGGTCCTAAAAATTGACTCTAAAAGTGAATGTACCATTTATTGTTATTTTGGGCATTCCATATAAATTTGAAAAATAATTTTATTTTATTAATATTCTTGTTACTTTTTGATAATAATAAAATGGTTTTGTTTTTGAAATTAATCGTTAATATCAAAAATAAAATTACTATCTCATGTGTTGAAAGAAATTAGAAGAAAAAATGTATACGAGGGAAATTCTATGGAAATTATAATTGTGAGAATTTATTTTTTAACTTTGGAAAATTTATCAAATGGATGATTATTTGTCTCATCTAATCTACACTTGTATGGCCAAAATAAATTCTTTTTAATGGTATGTAAACCCTTATCTTTTGTGGCATCCCATACTTGGTAGCTTATGTGGTCCGTATCATCATTGATCAAAGTATATACTAGGGTTTCTCTATGCACTTTAGTATTTTTGCGTACCCCTCCTATCGGTTCCTTCCCCTTATGTTTCTTTTTTGCACTTGTTCTGGGCACCGTCAGTTGAACTTATGTTGTTGATGGGCCATGCATATCTCATGCTCCATTGTTCTGATCGTTGCCCTGTTCCTCATCCTCATCTGGTTCTCAATCACTCTTATCCCTCTCTTCTTCATCTTCCAGGTGCCCCATTTTCTCTGTTGGGATTTTCCTCCCATCTTCCCAATCATTCCCAATTAGGCACACTCCTTCAGATGTCAACCTCTAGCTGTTTGGAAACCAGTGGTGTGATGGGTCCTTCTTTGCTTCCACATACATGTGATGCATGTCTGCTTTGAATCGTGTAATTTCTTTGCATGTTTTCACTGTCTCGCTTGAAATATGCAACGCATGCTCGATTAGATACCTAATAGTATCAAAGTATACAAAGAATGTGACATTATTGTCATGTTTCCTTCTCTTGTTTGGTGTATGCCATAGGTTGTCATACTGTGAACCATACTACCTCTACCAGATGTGCCCATGCACTGATAATAGCCTTGTTCTTTCGAGTGCCTCATTTTCTATGTTGGGGTTTTTCTCTCGTCTTCCCAATCATTCCAAACTAGGCATGCGTCCTCTTATGTCAACCTCTAGCTGGTTGGAAACCACTAGCGTGATGGGTCCTTCTTTGCCTACACATACATGCGGTACATGTCTGCTTTGAATTGTGCAATTTCTTTGCATGTTTCCACTATCTCGCCTGAAATGTGTGGCGTATGCTCGATTAGATACCTAATAGTATCAAATTATACAAAGAATGTGACATCAATTTCATGTTTCCTTCTCTTGTTTGGTGTATTCCATAGGTTGGCATACCATGCAACCATACTACCTCAACCATATGTTCCCATGCGTTGATAGTATTATGGTCCCTACCATCCGACCAGCGCAATCAATTTCAAAATCCATGCATAGTGAAATTTTGTGTCGTTTTCCTGGGCCTCAATACAATATTAAAAAAATGGGTTCACCAAAAAGGTGTCCCAATTCATTTGAACCCCTTCAACGCATTTTTCTACAACTGCAATTACTACAGCTAGTACTTCATCCTTACAACATTTGCGCAACAACTTGCAGGTCAATACCTGCGTTGCAAACCAAACATTGTCATCACTAATGTTTTTAACATCCAATCCCACTTTTCCCCTGAAATTTTGGAACTTTTCCTTCATTTCTTTTGAGAGAGCTCTCTCCCCTGCCTTGTTGAACAAAATGGTTTCCTCTCTAGCTTTCGGGATCCCTGTAATTTGTGAAATAAACACAGTATCAACTGACACTCGGGGGTCAATATGTTTTCCCATGAACGCAACCGAGAAGTATCTTCACATAAGAATTAATTTCTAAAATGCGTCCAAAGTGTGGGATCTCCATCAGGTTCAGTACGTCTAGTTTCTCCAATCTGGTTTCCCACACATGGGTCTCTAATAGTATTGCTCAAGTTCCTTGTACACTCTTAGCACACAAGTTTTTTTTCTTGGCCAGCTCCAAGAATTTATTCTATTTGGTGATATCATGATTTGTGAACTTGAGGCTGAAAACCTTGTTGAGCATATATCCTTCAATACTTACACTAGGTGGGACAGGTGATGTTTCCAGTGGGTATTTCCCATTTGTTGGTATTTTTATTGGTGGTGTGTTATCCTTCCTTGGTGGGACATAATCCCTATGGAAACTAACTTGTGAATCCAAATAAGAAGATTCAAGTATCTCCTCAACCTATGGTGTATTCGTTGGTCATTTTGACTTCTTTCACACCGCTGTTGATGGCACTCCGACTTTTGGCAGGCCATTGTCTTGTGAAACAAATTCCTTTACTTACTCTCTGCTTGTTTTATTGTAGTTGTAGTTCTTATCTAAAGCACTCGGGTTCACTCTGTTTTTCTTTGGTTCACTCTCGCTTGCATACATCTCTTAGTAACAATGATTTACACTTAGTGACCCTCGACTATTTTTGTGCCTCCTTGCCAACTATGCATGTATCTTCACGCCTTAACTCACTTGTCCAATCCGCCAATGTGGTTGATGAATGATTGAATAAATGTGTCTTTATTACCAAATCCGTTGTATTATTGTTTCCTCATATTGCCAAATTATCGTGATTTCCCATGGATTTTTCCATTTAAGATTATGTGACGTCTTTATGACCTTTCATTACCCTTGTGTATTTTTTTATTTTGTGATTTGATCTATTGTCCTGATGCGCAATAATATTTCCCTTTGCACAATCTCCTATGCCTTGTACTCTATAATCTTTTTATTTTTTTCATTATCTACTTTTTATTTTATTTTCTTCCTTTTTCTACTTTTTATTTGGTTTTCTATGTTTTTACTTCCTACTATATCACAACTACTATGATACATGTGGTCTGGTGAAACCTGGATTACTGGGTAGATTGTCGACCATCTCTATAGATTTTCAACCAATTTCCATTCACCAATCCTCGGATGACTTCTCCATTTAGGTTTTCCAACTGTGCAACACTTATCTCTATTACATGTTGAATCACATATGGTCATAACCAGCGAATTCTAAACTTCCATAGATGTTGCATAAATTTAATGTCATAAAGTAGTACTAAGTCTCCCACTTGAAACTTTTTATGTTTAACGTGTCTATCATTCCAAGCCTTCTTTCTTTCCTTCTGAACTTGTTGATGGAAACCTAAAACAAACTGATCTTCCTCAAGTTGTACTAATTGTGCCAATCTCTCCTTTATTGCACGAGGTTCTGATAGATCAGTGATTGCATCAATGTGTCGGCTAGGTAGAATAAACTCCATTGGCATCAATGTTTATTCCCCATAGAACAACTTGAAAGGTGTCTTGCCTGTCAAATTTTTACTTGTAGTCCGATAATCCCATAACACTGCAAGAACTCTTAGGTCCCCATCATCTCTCCCTACGTTGCAATTTTTTGTCAAAACATTATCCAATATTTTATTAAAAGTTTCCATTGTCCCATTGGCCCAAGGATGATACAGGGTAATCTTCCGATGATGAATTTGAAACTCCTCAGACAATGTTGCAATTGTTTTATTCAAAAAGTGGCTTCCTTGATCACTGAGTAATATGCATAGACAACCAAACAATGTGAATACATTCTCAAATAAAAACCTCACAACATTCTTTGTGCTGCAATCTAGAACTGGTGATGCTTCTTACCATCTTGTCAAGTACTCTGTCGCAGTGATTATGTACCCTTCCCCTGATATTTTTGCTTGTGGTTTGATTGGCCCCAAACAATATATGGCCCATTTATCAAGGAATTTAAAGGAATTTCATCCCTCCTGGATCACTTTGCCGCTCTTTGACATACATCACATGACTGAAAATATTCCTTGGCATATTTGTGAAGTGTAAGCCACTAGAGCCCTGTGCAAACAATATTTTGTACAGTCACCTTCCCTACATAATGTCCTCCTTCTATCATGTCATGTGATTCTACGAGTATCATCGGTCTTTCATGTTCCAACACACATTGTCTTAATATTCTTTTTTCTCCCAACTTGTATAAATTCCCTGCAATCAATTGATAATTTGCTACTTTGACTACCAAGTTTTTCTTCTACGCCACTATAATCTTTGATGGAGCCAGTACTATACTTAGAAACTTTACGATGTCCCAGAAGTAATTATCCACCATTTTAACTAAAAATAGTTGTGAATCTGGTAAGCTATCATCTAAATTTCCTGTATCTTCTCCTGATAATATGTGCGATAGATGATCTGGCCCTACATTCAACTTCTCGGGTTTCACCACAACCTCAAAAACATATTCCTAGAACAACAATAGCCATGTGCATATTCTCCACCCCAACACTATCTTGTTGACTAGGTATTTTAATGTAGAATGGTTTGTGTACATCTTAAAGTGAGACCACAATAAATAATTTCTGAACTTTTATAGCATGTATACCATTGCCAATCCTTCTCGTTTTCTAGTGGTGTAATTATTTTCATCTATAAACAACTTCCTACTTGTAAATGCAATTGGGTGATCTATGTCCCCCTCCCATGGTTGAGACATTATTGTGCCTAATGTTATCGACTATGCATATGCATGAACATGGAACTTGTTATCCCATATTGATGTCTCATGCGCATTTCCAATTCCAAATACCAGTTCTTCAAAATTGTGTCCAATGTGTGTAACTTCCCCACTTTGTCTTGAACGTGGTCTTGTACATGTCTTCCTATGAAATTTTTATATGATGGTACCTCGATAATCCATATGTCAACAAGTGAGTCTCTTGGCCTCCTATGTTCTCTAGTACCTCATTTGTGAATGGTGTTGGAGATGGGTCATGAAAACATGCATCATTCATCTTGCTCATATCCATGAAAATCTTGATTCATGTTGTCTTCGTGTCTTTCACTACCATTGGATTGAACCACTTTGATTCCTCCATGGGATCAATGGTTCTTGCATCCAACATCCTGTCTATTTCAACTTTCACGTTCTCATTTTACTTTGGATTTAACCTGTAAGGTCTCTTTCATACTGGCTTAGATCCTAGTTTCAATGGAATATTCATATTTCCTAAGTCCCTATCTATCCCCTTCATCTCTGAGAATGTAGTTGGGAATAGGTCCCAATTTTCTCGTAGCAAGTTTGAAATATTCTCTAGTATCTCATCACTCCAATAATCTCCTATCTATGAAAGCTTGGGATTCTTTGTTGTCCCAATGTTTACCATCAATGTCTTTGTAGGCTGTGTATGCGACATAATCAATATTTGGTCCTTCTACTTCTCATTCTCCTTTTTTTTCAGGTACTTCTACATTCATGTGATCTTATTCATCTTGTTATTCCTTAGAAACATTGTAGCACTCCAATAACTCATGAACTGTTATATTGGTTCTGCGCACAAGGCATAGTGGTACCACTTCCATCGACCCTTCTTCTGAGAAGATCTTAGTTCGAATAACTTTTAACACTGCATATATTGTTCGGGATTCATGTTCAAATTTAAATGTGAGTTTGAACCTATGGATCAACTCATCCCATATTGATGTCTCTATGCACATTTCCAATTCCAAATACCGGTTCTTCAAAATTGTGTCCAATGTGTGTATAAATTTGTGCATCCATTTTGTCTCTAGTGTTGAACTCCATAAGATCCTGCACTACACAACATGAACTGTTGGATCACTTTCTCTTGTATACATATGAACATTTTTTTCTACCACAGTGCAAAACCTTACTTGCATTAGTCTTCTACATTGTGACTAGTATTTCATCCCCTCTCTATGTGCAACCCACCATTTGGATGGAGTAACTTTTAGGACAACATATAGTGCTAAAATCCTTTGTTGTTCAGGTACTTGCAACTCAAATTCCTTTACAAACAAACTTATATAATTTAATTCATCATACTTGGGTGGACCACATATCTTTATTCCAATCTAGTGCAAGGATGAGGTCATGTGTGCACATCGTCTAGTTGAAACTTCATGCATTGTTTATTGTCAATGCTCTAGAAATTCCTCTAAATTTCATGCACACAAACTAATATTTCTCCAACTTAGTGCATGATCTATAGTGGGGTTGACATAATCATTTTTCCATGCATTCATGTTATACAAATTGTCAATCTCATTTCTTCTTTTTAGCTTTATGTATCTTTTTCCTTCTGTTCGGTCCAATGGTCCAGTAACTCTGGAATATCCAACTTCAAATATCATCTCCCTCCTCTTCAAGTTAATCATTTTTTGGTTATCAAAATACCATTCTAGACCCATCATTGTTGGTTATGGTTGATTTTCATACACTATCTCAATAACCTGAAAGTCTGCCACACTATGCACCCCATCCATGTTCATAGGTATTCCTATCAATCGAACAATTGATACTATTGTGTGCTGATTTGCGAGCCTTAACTGAACAAGAGACCATACTAGAATGGGTTTTCCCATCATCTCCCAAGTTTGTTTAGGAAATACATTCACATTAGACCCCAATTCCAAGATAACATTATCCACATCATATTCCCCAATTTGTGCACTAAATCTGAATTCTCTGTTGATCCTCTTTTTTTGCACAGTAATTGATTCACTGCCCTTTGTGTGATGGGAGTTTCCCTTTCTTTTGTACAATGATCAATCATCTCATATATTGTTTTCAGTGTAGTTCATCATTTTCATCTTCCATCTCCCTGCTAGTTCTTGTGTAACAACAAGTTCTTTCTCTTCTTGGTATTCCTACAAGATTACAACAAGGAATTTTCCTAAAGCTCCCCTACTAGTTCTTGTGTAATAGTAGGGTCCTTCTCTTGTGCTTCCATTTTTTATTTGTCCTATGCTTCTCCTGTTAGTTTTGGTATACCATTAGAGTGAATTTTCTATGATGGTTCATTTGTGACAACAAGGTGACTGGACTCTTTTGTTTCCTATGTGATAGTACGTAAATTGGCCTATGTGACAATGGGATGGTTTTCCTTTACTGGATCAATAGAGTGATTGGATTATGTTGGTTCAACATGGATAGTTTCCTCTGTTGGTTCAAAAAACTGATTGCCCTCTGTGACAACAGGTTGGGTGTCTTCTCCTAACTCAATAGGGTGACTGGCCACTACTGGTCCAGCAAGGAGAGTTTCCTCTACTGGTTCAGCAGGTTGACTGGCTTATGAGATAGTAGGGTGAGTGTCTTCTACTGGTTCAACATGGTGACTCTCCTCTGTTGGTTTTGTAGCAATGGGTACTTTTGCCTAGGAAAGCTAGTATAACCTAACCAACTAACTTTCCTTTCTAATATCATCTCCTAACAACTTGTGAGAGGTTTGAAGTCTCATGTTCTTCTTCTCAAGTATTCATTGTTTCCTTAAAAGTGATGAATACAAAGGAAAAAGTAAAGGGGCACTTACTATTTTTTCTTTCTTGATTTTTCTCATCTATGGAGTAGTAGTGGCCTTGTTTTCTTCTAGAGTTGTAGATTCTTCATTGTCCATGTAGACCTCTAGAATTGTAGCAAGGCCCTCTCTTATGGTTTTCCTTAATGGTTCTTGTGTAACAACAAGGTTTTATACCCTTATCTCTTCATCATATGTAGGCTTGGCAAAGTCTTGCGCATCACCCATTGTGTCTTGTACTACAACTATTTATTTATCCTATTCCTCCTCTGTTGGTTCTTGTGTAACATAAGGGGTTTTCCTTTTCTAGGTTGAAGAACTATATCTTTCCCTCTTCTACTTTTGGGTCATCCGATATGATTTCCTCTTCATTTTCCTCAAAAGTATTTTGGTTGGGGTTTTTCTTTGTTTTACCTCTATGTCACTCCCATGGATTCCTTCATCTCGCTAAGGAGTTCCACCAAAACTCTCGTGGTTTTATTTTGCAGTGATTACAGTCTGGGAGTTGTAGATTTTCCATCCTCTAGAGATATAGTAGCTACGAATTCAAGAGGTACAACATCCAAGACCTATAGAGTTGTAGAAACCTCATCCTCTAGAGTTGTAGCATCGTTGTCTCATGGTGGATTTGTAGCATCGTTGTCTTGTGTAACTTTCCTTGTCTCATATCCTCGAACCCTATTTAAGTATTCCATCCAGCCTCCCTGCTGGAAAATGACTTCAATATTCTCATATGCCTCAAGTAAGGGAATATGTGTGGGTTATATTCAATTTAGTGAGCCTCCCGTTCTTCTTTCTCAGATCTCAATAAATTATGGATGCAACACATAATGAATGTTTTTGGAGGGTGACGATTTCGAATTATGGATGAGAATGACAGTGGGATAGGGTAGTTATGTCACAGTTTGGGATATTATGAATGTGTGATGACATTTGGTCATACAATTAGGTCATAATTATGCCAATAAATACCTACTCATTATTCATCTCAGGAGACAAACTTATGACTTAGCATGCATGTTCATGATAGCTCATACCTTTGTCAAGCTAGCATATCAGACCCATGGGATAGCTAGGATCCTTGTTGGCATCAAGAGTTGTAGCAACAGACATATTTCAAGAGTTGTAGTAGAAGTCAGAGTAGCAAGAATAGTTCTTCCAAGTTGCAACAAATCATTTGAGGTTCAAAGCTGCAACAATGTGTGAAATTGCAACAATGTTCATACTTTCAGCCATATTGCAAAGTTGCAACAATGGTGCATAGATTTGCAGCAAGGTACAAATTTGCAGCAATAGCATGAGGAGTTGCAACAATGTTCTGGAGTGGTATCAACTCATATATTTGCATCAACAATGTGCAAGGTTGTATCAATGTTCCAAATCATGAAGAATCCACATGCATGAAGAATCCACATGCAGAATCTACATGCATGAAGAAACATATCGATCTTATGTCACATGCACTTTAGCAGAACAATCTTGGAAACTATATTCCAGAGGGAGTCAAGAAGTAGAAGGAAGAAGATCTTTCTCCTAAGAAAGGTAATCATCATGCTCTTGTTGCAATTAATTCCTCATATGATTCATGGATATAGATTTTGGCACATCACATCATATGTCAGCAAAAAGGGAAGTTTTAGCTTCTTTGAGTTCATGCTCAAGACCCCCTATGCTCATGGGGTATGATACACTAGCAATGGGAGAGAGTGGAGCTCCATAATGGTAGTTTTGAAATTTTTTACATGTTCCAAATATTTCTATGAATATGCTCTCAGTTTATCAAAAAGGTAAAAAAGTTGAATTTACATTAGATTCAATTTATGTACTTGACATGCATGAAAACTCCATCATTGCAATTGGTGAGGTGGATCACAAGTCAAGGTTGTATAAATTCACTAAGTTTTCTGATGATGAATCCTCTTTTCTACTTACACACAAGAAGAGTACTTTTAATGC
Source organism: Picea sitchensis (assembly GCA_010110895.2). Taxonomy (NCBI): domain Eukaryota; kingdom Viridiplantae; phylum Streptophyta; class Pinopsida; order Pinales; family Pinaceae; genus Picea; species Picea sitchensis. The sequence continues at coordinate 25,909 of SNQJ01S0011988.1, forward strand.
ACCTCCAGTGAAACATGTAGATATTATTGTGATTCCATCAGTTTCAGACATCAGAAATGATTCCATACACTCAAATTTTGTACATAGAAATAAGCAAGTAGTATAGTTAGATAAGAAGCCAACGTTGAAGCTTCAGTAGATTCCCAAGAAGGCAAAGTTGATACTTCAAGAAACAACTATCCTTGCATGGAATCCATGGATTTGAGGAGGACTCAATCTCATCATGAGGATCCTTCTCATGTACCTTCAACTTCTGAACCATCAATGTCCATGCATTTCTGTTAAGCTCTAATATTGGATCATTACCCCTTAATTGGGGCATATTATATTAGTAATGTTATTTTATTTATGTTGGCTTTAGGCCATTAGTTGTAATTAT
>SNQJ01S0011988.1:31690-50968 GCA_010110895.2 Picea sitchensis
GTAATTATACCTCCTAGTCTCCTATATATACCAAGGAGACATTTTCATTTTGAATCATCTTGTACTTGAACATTTAAGTGGGGTAAAAGGAGGTTGCCCCCTCGAAGAGGCTTATTATCTTAAATTATCTCTTTTTCAAGGCGCTGAGTACTTTTTCTGAGGTTTTTCTATGCTATATTAATATTTGGTTCTTAACAATTTCTATATGGTTCAATATTCTGATCCACAAAACTACAGTGAGGCTATGGGAAATCCATTATGGAAATAAGCCATGCAGAAGGAGTATGACTCACTCCTAGAGAATCAAACTTGTGATATAGTTCCACTTCCACCATAAAATAATATTTTTAGGTTCATATGGGTCCACAGGATCAAGAGGTACAAGGCTATACCGGTTTCCAAAGGACTTCATCAGATTCATAAATATTTCTACATCTTCACTAAGACTTTTACTGAGAATAAGTTTCAAACTTTGCGAGATCATCTTGCAGTGAAGAACAAAGTTTCCTAGCAACTGCCTTTTCTTCTTTTGGTGCATTGTCTTTTGAGGGGGGGGGGTGTTCCCATGTGGTTTTCCCTCTTTCCTCATTTTTATTCAGTGTTCGTTAATTTCATTGTACATGAGTACCTAATATGGCCTAGTTTCCAGGAATCATGTTTTACTCCATAGTGATGTTCCAGGGGGGTGGTGGAGAAATTTATATTTTTGGCACACTAGTTCAGTGGGAGTTAAATGACTAGTTCTATTTTATACTTTCTATTTTAGATCATCACTATTATGTTATTATGCATTCATTCATTATGCTATTATGGAATTTTATGTCCTATATATGACTGTATTACACTCATTTATTGTATCATATTGATCATCATCTATGTATCAATCATCATTTCATTGGAGTAGTGTGAATGTATTTTCTCATTCTTCCATATTCAATCTCTGTTCATTTCTTGATAATCTTTGTTTGTACTTTCTTTAGCTAGATATCATGTGCAGGTTTCAATGTGCAGTATTCCATATATAGAAGCAATGATATAATCAAAACAATACCATAATAATACCAGAATAATACCCGCAAGAGCACTTTGATTACTAATAGAAATGTTCACTTGCCTCTTCGAGGGGGAAAAATCCAGTAGAGAAGATCTCTATTACAATAATATCTAAGACAATATTTCTCATACCCTTTACTTCTATTTATACTCTATCTATCCAAAAGAACAATCTAGAGGAAGATCCTTCTAGAAGCGAAATCTTATATTAGGTATTCTTACATTTGACGTATTCTTCCTTATTTCTAGGCCTTATTAATATTCTCCTTTATTACATGGAATTATATTTTTCTACCTACGTGAGTGGTTAGGGAGGTTAGGTACCTAACATGCCCTCCCCCTTGAAGAAAAACCTTTTCCTCAAGGATTCAGATGAGGGAATTGTTGTAGAATGGTGTTAGACTCCCAGGTGGCATCTTCTGGAGGTGTATCTTTCCATTGGACTAACACTTCCTAGATGGTGCACTAACGGAGATGATGCTCTCTTTGGGCCAATACTGTGTGTGGATGCAACCACATGGAAACTTCTTCATCCAACTCAGGGATACTAGTTTGAGTTTGGAACTTAGTTCCAATCACCTTCTTTAAGAAGGAAACATGAAAAATAGGATGGAACTTCAAATGACTGGGTAGATCTAACTAATAGGTGATCGATCCCAAACAATTGAGATCTGTATAAGGACCATAACATTTGGGCACATTTTTCTGACAGTGTTGAGCTTTGAGTGAAGTCTACTTATAAGGTTGTAGTTACAGAAATACATGTTCCCCTTCAACAAAATGGCATTCAGAACAACCTTTATTTGCTTGTTTCTTCATGTGATTCTGATCCATGACCAAATTTTCTTTGAGGTCAATAAGAATAGCCTCACAGACTATAATATTTATTTCAACCTCCTGAAACTTCGAGACCCTTGAAATATAGGAGAGAATTGATGGAGGATTTTGGCCATAGACTTCTTCAAAAGGAGTCATGCGATTAGTTGTATGGTAATATTTGTTATACCACCATTCAACTAAGGGTAACCGTTGAGCCCACCAATTTTTTCAGTGAGATGCAAAACACCTCAAATATGTTCCAAAAACTTGTTGAAAATTTCGGTCTTTCCATCCTTGTGGGGGTGATAAGCAGTGCTGAGATGCAATTGGGTGCCCTGTAGATTGAACATTTCTTGCCAAAAAATGTTGGTGAAATTGGGGTCTCTGTCAGAGAGAATACAATTAGAAATGACATGAAGCTTGAAGATATTATCCATGAATATTTGAGGCACTTTGGCGGCTGTGAATGGGTGTTGAAGAGAACAAAAACGATAATATTTGGAGACAATATACTACCACCGTGATGAATGAATTATTTCCTAATTTAGGTAATCCTACAATGAAATCCATATAAATATCTCATGAAATAGAAGGGGGAATAAAAAGAAGTTGGAGTGTGTATGGGGCTTTGAAATTGTCTCCCTTATTGCATTGAAAGGCCTCACATTCAACGATAGAGGTGTGGACATCCTATTTCATACCCTTACAGAAAAAAAGAATGTTTGACCTGTTCATAGGTTTTGGTAAACCCTGAATGCCCAGTTGTGGGTGAGGCATGAAGTTCAAAAATCACTGTGGATTTAAGTTGGGATTTCTTTCATAAATACAAATGGACTTTGTAGCAAAGATCTTCATTATGCCAAGGGTACCCTATAGAAACTGAAGAATTGTGTTGCAATTGGTGGAGAAGGCTAGACGTTTTGGGGTCTTGCAACCATTCTTGACCAACATCTTGGAGACAATATTGTACAATGAAGGAGAGGGAGAAAAGGGACCTGTCTTATTCATGTTTCCAGGAAAGAGAATTTACCACTACATTTTCCTTTCCCTTATTGGAAATGATCTGATAATCATAGACAAATAGCTTGGTCAGCCATTTTTGTTGCACCAGGGATTAAATTCATTGTTTCAGGAAATACTTGAGACTATGATGATCAGTTTTGATTTGGAATCATTGACCCAATAAATAAGGATTCTAGAGATCGACAACATGAAAAATAGCTAACATTTATTTTTCATAAATGGATTGGCCCAAATGTCGCTTTGAAACTTGTTTTCTAGTGAAGTCCAAGGGCCTGCCATCTTGCATGAGAAAGACTCCATTTCCTTTCCCAAAAGCATCACATTTCAATACAAATGTCTTTGTGAAGTCTGGGAGATCTAGGACATGGGTTGAGAACATAGCATCTTTTAAGTCTTGGAAGGCATGATCCACAACTGAATTCCAAGTGAAAGTATTCTCTTTAAGAAGGGAAGTGAGAAGAGCTGCAATCTTTTCATAATTCCAAACAAACTTCCTATAATATCCCATTGAACCAAGAAAACCACACAATCTCTTAATATTTTTATGGAGAGACCAATCTTGCATAGATTCAATTTTCTTAGGATCCACATAAACACCATCCTTGCCAAAAATATGACTCAAGTATTCAACTTATGAGGCACCAAAGACACATTTAGATTGTTTGAGGAAAAGTTGATGTTTAGAGAGTAGATGGAGAACTTGATTCACATGGGAGAGATAGGATGGCCAAGTTTTAATATAGATGAGAATATAATCAAAGAAAAATAAGAAAAAATGATGGAGAAAAGGATGGAAGACATGATTCATAAGACTTTGGAAAGTGGAAGGAGAATTACACAATTCAAAGGGAATTACCAATAATTCATAATGACCCTCATTAGTGTGACATGCGGTGTTGGGAATGTCTTCTTCTTTCATACGAATATGGTGGTATCTAGAACGTAGATCCAATTTGGTGAAGTATTGAGCACAAAAGGATATCTAGGCTAATCCATATACAGGTGTTGTCTAATGTAGTACGATTCGAAGGGGTACCAATAAGGGTTACAAGGGTGTCCAATAGATGTGTGATTAGGTACCACTTGTATTTCCTGCAAGTATGACTCACTGACTACGAGTTTATGTGAGTAACGACAGATCTTTAAGACACTGAAATACGTCTCTACCCTAAAAAAAGTTTAACCCACAATTTTCTTCCAAGGAAGGTCCTATAATACCACTTGCAGTATTTCAGATATAAAATAGTATACATAATATAAACATTTTATCTAGAAATGGAAGAGAAGCAATGATATAATCAAAATAATACCAAAATAACACCAGAAAGAGAACTTTTATTACTGATAGCAATGTTCACTTGCCTCTTCGAGGGGGAAACCTCTAGCAAAGCAAAGCTCTATTACAATACTATCCAAGACAATATTTCTCATACCCTCTACTTCTATTTATACTCTATCTATCCAAAAGAACAATCTAGAGGAAGATCCTTCTAGAAGTCGAAGCTTCTATTAGGTCTTCTTACATTTGACTTATTCTTCCTTATTTCTAGGTCTTATTAATATTGGCCTTTATTACATGGAATTATATTATTCTACCTACATGAGTGGTTAGGGAGGTTATGTCCCTAACACTATGAAACATTGACAATATTGATGAAGTTCATCCAGTTCATTGATTTGGAGGAGTCTTTACTTACGATATTTAGTTAAGTCCATTCCAATTTGTACAATTGTTATAAGTGTCTAGATCTCTATTTCAATTGGAAATAGTACTCTCTTTCCATACACCAATCATATGGGGTGTAAGCATTAATATTCCTCCATGTTGTCCAGTATGACCATAGAGATGGAGGGACTCTATCAGGCCAGTCCTTTAGGTGAAGTCGGACAATCTTTGTGATGATGGCCTCAAGGAAAAAATATTTCCCTTCTACTTGTCCATTGGCTTGAATATTATATGGTGTGGTAACCCTATGTTTTATCTTGTATCTCTACATAAATTCTCTAATGAGTCTTGATGTGAATTGATTGCCTCCATCAGGAGCTATTTCTCAAGGTATCCAGAGTCTGGTGAATATTTATTCATGAAGAAATCCCACTAATGCTTGTTTTTTCATGATCGGGGGTGCCTTATATTTCATCCACTTTGTGACATAATTAATGCATAAAAATATGTAGGATATATGTTTGGAAGGAGGATTGATTATCCCTACAAATTCCAAGGAAAATTTATCAAAAGGTTCCAATACCAATTGAGGTTGCAATGGCGTATTGTCTGATTGCACATGTTGTCCCATGCACTAGAAACTATGACACCATTTTACATATTCCTTGGAATATTTGAATATAGTGGGCCAATAGTACCCTTAATGAATTACCTTGTAGCTATTCCATTTTTCTACAAAGTGTCCCCCACATGGACCATCATGGAAATCCTTTAAGATCTCATCTTATCACATGCATCTCCTGATGATGAAATCTAATCCTGTGTAGAAGATATAGTTGTCGATCCATGAGAACACCCAAATTTATTTGATCATCTCATGTCACTACTATGGCGATAAATTATGTGGAATTATGTTGGAGCAGGTCATTTTGGGACAAGTTTTGGGAATCGTGCAGGACAAAACCGCATAACAATCCGTCTAAGGAGTAGTGTGCATAGAGGAAAGGAATACAGTTAGCACATTTTCAACAGTCAGCGTGTGTGGAAGATGGAAATTAGTTAGAAGTAGTTAGACCTTTTGGTCCATTTTGTCAGGAAATAGAATCCACCAGTGGATTAGGAAAGAAGCAGAACCTCTTTCGTTGTTTGACCCTAGAAAGGAGGAAGAGACATATGCACAAGCAAGGAAGGAAGTGAAAGGAGGATAATAGATAACATCGACTTCAACCGCGCCACCTTTGTATGAAAGAACTTTAGCATATGATATGCCATCATTTTATGACCATTCTGAAAAGAAAGTTGACAAGGTAATCACTTTGAATAGTTTTCTGAAAAGTTGTTTAGAGATAATGAAGGATGAGTCTATTTTGAGTATGTTGCATAGAATGATCAAATGTTGCACGCAAGAGAAAGAGATACATGTCACACATCGAGTAGTTAACTAGGTGAACCACAAGAAGAGAAATAGTAGGGAGTTTCAAATCAATGCCCAGATAGGAAACTACAATATGAACAATATTATCTTTGATATAGGCTCCGATGTAAACCCGAAGTAGACCTGGGAAATGATGGGTAAGCCAAAGTTGATTTGGTCGCTCATTCAGTTGCGGTTAGGAAACCAACATAAGATTGTTCCAATTGGAAGGTTGAGAGGGGTAAGTGTTAGTATTGATGGAGTATGCAACTTGGCTGATTTTTAACACTACTACATTGGGCGGAAATTACGACAGTTTAAAATTTCATCATAATTTTTTTTCTTTTTTTGGACTAAATTTAATTTTTTTTTCCGGGGTCCAACTGTTCATTACTCTAGTGACCAACATTCCATGTTGGTCATTATATCGACAAATGTTTGTCGCTATAGAGACCAACCATGAGTTAGTCGCTATAGCTATGAACTTTAGTCATTATAACGACCAACTATGGTGCGTGTGAGAATCAAACGGTCATCGACTTATTGTTTGATTAATTTGACCAAATTCGTCTAAAGATCGATGAAATCAATCCTATATATATCTCAGTTACGATAAATTTTCTATAGTTGCGACAATCATTTTCTACAGTTGCGACAATCATTTTCTACAATGGCGACAATCATTTGGGTGTTCTGATGCAATGGTGTTCTGGTTTTTTATGAAATCTTGAGTTCAATTCTCTTTCAAGAAGAGAAACATTGAATTGATCAGACTCTACATAGATGATATTTTGAAGGTCAGTACTTAAAAATTTTCTATGTGATTTTGTAATTTGGTGGGATTGAACTATTTTATGGTTTATTGTCACTCCTTAAATCAGATTTTATGGTTTATTTTAACTCCTTAGAAAGATTTTATGGTTTATCCACTTTTGATAGAGTAAAAAGATTACTGATTCAGATACAGTCACTCTAATTAGATTCAATCACTATAATTTTTTTCTTATATTTCATAGAAATTCTTGAATATCTAATTATCATTGCCTTAGTAAATTTACATTTAGGGATTCCTCCTTGAGTTAGAAAAGAACCAACTAGAAGTGAAGAGAAATGGATTTTGTTGTGACATTGGGCATCAATATTCTTGTGTATCCTTAAATATACCCTAATTTTTATTACGGACCTAATATTATATAGTGTGATTTTGGGTGATAATAGATCCACCTCCTCTTATTAATGGAATATTGTGATTTCGGGGATGAATCAAAGTATGAGGCTATAAACTTGGACATTAAAAGATGTATAGTGTATCGTTTATCATTACCATGCCAAGGAATTGCTTTCCATCTTTGATTGGTTGTATTCAAATTAATTTCCTTTACATCATCATTTTTTATTAGAATTAAAGTTGCCTTTACGCTTCTTATGTCATGATTTATTTTTCTCCCCAAACTTTTTCTTGCACTTCTATCAATTTTGTTCCTCAATTTTGAAAACATAATAGTAGGTGGATCGCAACAAAGAGATTATTAGAAGATTCATTTATGTTTGGATGTTTATGTGTAGGTCAATGTGTTGTTTTAGAACCAAGTTTCATTTAGATTCCCAAATAGCCAATGTTGTACGTTGGATATGAAATGCATTGGTTTCATGCTTTGTTCCTTATTTTTTCTAGCTGATTTTAGGTTTCATGCTTTGTCCCTTATTTTTTCTGAACATGTTGTATAATTTTCATTACAAATATCTAAATATATACCAAATTATTTGAATAGATTTGTATATTGTACTTATAATGTTTCAATGGATTTGTTGTAATAGGTAATTACAATGTCAACTCCAGATGATAAAAGAGAGCTTGTTATGTTAAAGCGGAAAATGGTGATTCATGGTGATGGGAAATGTTATTTCCCTTGTTGTTAATGCAGGGGTTTTAATGGAAGAAGACTACCTTTAAAAATAGTTGAAAAACATTGTATGGGGAATGGGCACATTGAAGGGGGAAATGAAGGAGAACCTTTGCATCATCCACGAGCACCCACGATCGCAAGGGGAAAAGGATACATCAACATGTATGGCCAGGTAATTTTGTTGAGCATTGATTCAGTAGCTAAGGTTGAATTTTTTATTTTGGCTTGCCTTTCTAAGGCCATTCCATACCTTGCCCTCCTCTCCTTGCCTTCTTATCTAACTAACCTCCCCTCTAAATTATTCTCTATACTACAGAACCTAAAACCCTTAACCGCAACTCTAAACACCTAAAAGTAGCCCTAGAACTTAACTTCAGCTCTCGGCCTGTGGTATAATACCCCTATGTTAAGCCTTAGAACCTAGGATTTTAGTCCTACTTCCCTCCTACCACCTTATCTCCTCAACGCTAGACTCTAGCCCTATTCTAGACTACCCTAAGCCTAAGCCTATCCCTCGGCCCTTTAGGACAGTCCCCATTCCCCCTAACCTAAGCCTTGACCCTTCCTCATATCTACTCTAAAATCCCCGCGTAACCCTTAGTAACTACCCTAGGCATATACCTTACCATTTCCTACCTAAGAACTGACTCCCTACCAATCCTACCCCTCATAGTTACCTACAAAAAGAATACCTGGATGATTGATATAACCCCTTAGACAGACCTTAAACTACCCTTCCTTGGCATAGAATTTAGCTCAACATACTTTGGGAAGACCCCCCTAAATTCTTGACACCATATCTCCTCAACGCAACACCTTAAAGAATACTACCTAGCATCCTAAAAGGCACCTCGACATATCTAATTGCAGTCACTGTGGCATTATTCTTAAACAGACCCATACTAAAACACAAATTCAGAAATGATAGGTAGGGACTGATATCATTGTTTTAGATTTAGAAGATCATGAAGACAACCCTCCACTTGGCAATTTGATGTATTGTATGTGGTAGAAACATCACTTTTATGCTTTGTTGATGCATAGACATTAAATTAAATCAGAACTGGAACTAATATGATTGCATGTGATTCATACTTTGATATATGTAAATTCATTGGACTGACAATCATTGATTCAAAGCCATAAATTCTATGAATTAAATGAATATATACTGTTTCTTAGTAAGGTTGGTATCAATCTGTTTCCTGACATACAATCTTGACATGTTTTTCATTTAATTAGTTGTCATTACAATTTCTTGAACATATATCACTGGTGAGGAATCATTTGATGAATAAGCTCACACTGACTGATTGATGAAGTGATATGTGATTGAGTTACTTCACAATTATCGTTTTGATCATATCAAAAGAGAATCACTTAAAGTGCATGTACTATTATTGGATATTGATCACAACCACTCAGGATAGATTGATCTCTTGAGAATTTCATGAATTACACATTTAAGAGAATATCTTGTTCCCATTTTCCTTTCACCCAACTTATCACTAAACCACATATTAAAAACCTTTTTGATGATTTTACATGAAAGAGTCATCATTTGACTGAAGCATCATTTGGTTATCTGAATATTTAGATATACCTCATGATATCCTATCCCGAGGTCAATCTTATCAGGATTGTGACATTTTCTAGACTCCATAGCCCCTTCCTAAGGCACTGGTTTTCTATTGGTATTTACTTGCATTTGTCATATCCAATCCATAAGCTAACTATTTGATTGTCTTCACGACATTGTGTGAATAACTCTTTTTCCCTTGCCTCTCGGAAATATACATCATAGATAATTTACATCTAAGGCATTGATCAACACTTTTAATGACCGAAGTCATAGGGAATCCTCCCTTGGCATTGAACACAAACTCACTTGGCCTAAACAAAGAGAACATGATCTGTAGTGACACCAATTTACAAATCTGCTCTTTAGTACTGATATAAAACACTTCAGAAAACTACTAACAAAGTCTTATATTCGGGACCTTATCATTGCACATTTTGACCTTAGAGATAAAAAGAACATTTGGAAATTAAATCGTGATCTCATGGTTGGCATCTATTTTTGATTGGTTATGACAAATTGACATTTCATCATTCCACATTTGATTCTGGGAATAAAATAACACCATAGGATCAAATTCTTGGAAAGAGTTGTAGTGTTGTGATTTCTATGTTGTTACATATTGGGCATGATATTTTGATCTCTTTGACACACTGACAATGTCAAAACACAACACTATACCTCTTTCTGAAAGATTGATGTTGTGATGTTATGTTGTTTCCAAAATCAAATATGGAGTAATGAAATGTCAAAATATAGTACTGAGTTAATCAGTTTTCTGAAGTATATAATGATAATATCAGTCCCAAATTCTAATACTAAATTAATTTTTTATGATGAGGAGTGGATTACCTAAGTCTAGGGGTAGTCCTACACTAGTTTAAGGGATAATTAGGCCAAATATATGATGACAAGGGGATTCTACAATACTGTTGGGATAGTCAAAGTATGCCAGGTCGTGAGGTCTTGGAGCATGCCTAAAGGGTGGCCTAAGGGTCAACGTTTGGTAGTATAGTATCTAAGGTTTAGGGGGATTCTGTAACACCCTGTTTCCCCCAGTTTGTAAAAATAATTGGACTGGCCAAGAAATGTGGCAAACTCAGAAATGTGAATGTGTGATGTGAATGGACCTTGTGGAAAAGGTCAATGAATGTGAATAATAATATGAATATATATATATATATATATATATATATATATATATATATATATATATATATATATATATATATATATATATTAATAAGAATGGCGAGAGGATATGCTGAAAAAAGAGACCATGATGGATAGATAAAGGCAGAGAGCACCCTAGAATGGGCGTTTCATGAAACAATATATTTGGACTTCAGTACGAAGAACCAAAGAGGCTCGTTGGCCCCGAAATGAATTACTTGCTAGGTTGGTAGGTGAAGAGGTTCCTCATTATTTAATGAGGGATGGGGGTGACCACTTACCCATCAGTAGAGCACGTCCGAGCTGACCGATCTTGAGGAAAATCCTGCGCCACACACCAACCTCACGCCATAGGAGGATAAAGTGAGGAGAAGTGATTAGAGGATCACCGAGGGAGGAAAACTCTAAGTATCTGAGGAGAATTGATATGAAGAGGGAGAGTAACCCTGCGTTCAGTCACTAGAAACCCAGGACATGAATCCTGCAACATCGTGGTCTCAGCTGGGGGTGGCTAGTGGTAAGGTAAAATCCTATTGGAATGTTAGACCTCTGGGTTGGGTGGAAACGAGCACCCCTCTCAATGATTTACACTTATACAGTGTTGTGTGCTAATAAGTGTTTTCACATATTGCACCTTGAAATTCGAAGATCGTTATTGGCTCATAAAGCTGTGAAATTGTGAATGATTAGGTATCTATTTGTCTATCGTGTTTTGATAATAAATGGTATATGTATGCTTGTAACAAAAAAAACACACATGGATTATGTTGATAGATAAATTTATTTATCTCTAAGTTGAACCAAGTTAGTCTTCCAGTCCGTTCTCAAGAATTTGTTTCCCCTTATATATCTCTAGAGATTCACACGGAATAGATCTCTCCATGGAGATACCTTCTTGGAAAAGTTTACCAAGAACATGGAAAAGGATTTCAAGGCGCAAGTCTTAGGAAATACAATAGAGAATGATCCTCTTGACATCCAGAAGTAGCACCATCCGGGATGAAGTATCAATCAAACCTGAGCGAGATCCCATGGAGAGATATGTGGTCATTCATGACCCGTTAGATTGGAGGAAGAAACAAAGGCGTTAAATGCCTCAACCTCTATCTTTTATCTTCGTGAGTAGCGAAAAAATCAGGACCGTAGATCCCAAAGGTCCATGAAAACATCTGGGCCGTTGGTTTGTCCCGCGATCTACAGAAATGATTAGGAGGGTGCACGACGTAGGACAGGTCTGAGTTGTCGGATCTTAGCTAGAAAACTTGATAGCCATTGGATATGTCAAGAGATACACGAGGGTTAAAACCCTGAACTAAGAACAAAGTCCCGAGAGAGTCAGTGTCCAGAGTTCAAAATTAGGGATAAGGAGTCGATGATAGAAGATCGGAGGCAGTCCATGGTGAGATCCATTATATATGGCCCGTTCATCACATGGAGGACACATGGTGGAGATAGAGAGTCCATCAGTATTCGGATATCAAGGATTGAGAGTTAATGAGGATTTGCATATCCTTGTAGAATTAGCGGAGTCCATTACTGGCTCCAATTAAGTGTGAATAACTTTGAGCAAGGTGGGATTTAATCATGATCGTTGATCATCCTAAAAAAGATCATAATGGTTTGATCAATAAATTATCATAGTTTTATATCAAAGGGACATGTGGTTGTCGATGGCATTTTAGATTATTTTGACACTAGAAAAAAAGCAGAACCATATCTTTGGAATTATGATACGTCCGAAACCCTGAAATGATGTTTGGTGTGAATGAGGTTAAGGAAAACCGGGATTTAATCGTGATTGTTGATCATCCAGAAAAGATCATGACCATTGATCTTGGCTGAAGGTCACCACCGTCCATAGGAGGGACAACCGCATCCATTCCATCCCCGGTCCATCCATCCATTCTCCATCCATCCGTCCATCCATCCATTCCATCCATCCATTCCATCCATCCATCATCCATTTCCATTCCATGTCCATCCATTCCATCCATTCCTTTCCTTCCATTCCTTTCCATGCCATTTCCACTCCATTTCCATCCGGCTGTCCATTCCATCCATTCCATCCATTCCATCCATTCCATCCATTCCATCCATCCATTCCTTCCTCCATTCCATTCCATTTCCATTCCATCCATTTCCATGCCATCCTTCCTTCCATCCGTCCATCCATCCTTCCTCCATTTCCTTCCTCCACTCCATTCCATTCCATTTCTTTCCGTCCATTCCATTCCATTCCTTCCATTCCATTCCTCCATTCCTCCATGTCCTCCATTCCATCCATCCCACATTCATCCTTCCATCCTCCATCCATTCCATCCGTCCTCCGTCCATGTTTCCATCCAACGTCCATCCGTCCATCCATCCATCGTCCATCCTTCCATTTCCTCCATCCATCCATCCATTCCATTGCCATTCCTCCATTCCGTCCATTCCATCCGTCCATCCGTCCATTCCCTTTCCATTTCCATCCTCCATCCATCCATCCCTTCCATCCTGTCCATCCTTCGTCCATCCATCCATCCATTCCCCATTCCATTCACTCCATTCCATTCCACTCCATCCATCCATCCATCCATTCCTCCTCCATCCACTCAGATCTATTCCATTTCCATCCATTCCATCCATTCCATCCATCCATCCATCCTTTCCATCCTCCATCCATCCATCCATTCCATTCCATCCATTCCTTCCAGATCCATCCTTCCTTCCTTCCATCCATCCATCCATTTCCATTCCATCCATTCCTCCATTCCATCCATCCTTCCTCATTCCATTCCTTCCTCCATTCCATCCATTCCTTCCATCCATCCATCCTGTCCATTCCTGGCTCCATTCCATTCCATCTCTCCCTCCATCCTTTCCTTCCTCCATTCCTTCCATCCATCCATCCATTCCTCCATCCATCCATCCATTCCATCCATCCATTCCATTTCCATCCGCCCATCATCCATCCATTTTCCGTCCATCCATTCCATTCCATCCATCCAGTCCTCCGGGTCCATCCATCCATCCGTCCGTCCACCGTGTCCATTCCTCCATCCGTCCGTCCGTCCTCCATCCATTCCATTCCATTCCATTCCATCCATTCCATCCACTATTCTCCATCCTTCCATGTCCATGGGCTCCATCCTTCCATCCGGCTCCATCCATCCATCCTTTCCATCCATCCATTCCATCCATTCCATCCTCCATGTCCATTCCATCCATCCGTCCATCCATTCCATTCCATCCATCCATCCTCCATTCCGTCCTCTGTCCATTCCGTCCTCCATCCATCCATCCGTCCATCTCCATTCCATTCCATCCATTCCTTCCTCATCCATTCCATTCCGCTAAACTTGAATGAACAGGCTGATGTTGCCTAGCATTCCCCAGGAAGCTTTAGGTGTTATCAAGTGCAACCTTTGCAAGGTAACCATCCATCAAATTCACAATCATTGTAATTTGTGTGAGTGATAGAGAGGCATGGAGACCAAATTACAAATTTCATCTCTCAAACCCTAAAGGAAACACAAGGATAAACCCTTAATCAAGCCCTTCTCAAACTTGTGCACTCCTCTCTCTCTCAGAAGGTTCAAACCCTAAAGGACCTCATTCTAATTTTTGTGCACTTCTCTTCAAAAACCTAGAGACAAGGAGACAAGAATATCTTCACCATTGCACTAAAATATTCCTTTCTATCACAATTGGCATAGTTGAGAGAATGAGCCCTAGAACATGAGCACCCTACCAATATTGGAGCCAATGCCAGCCAACCTTTTGTGACTTTTATGGAAGGGTTAAATCTCCATGATTTGACCAATTTAATAAATGATCTTATCTTCCATGATACCAATTGGCCTAATATTCCAAATAAAAATCCCTTTGTCATCCCAATGTTTGAGGGTAAACCTAGAGAGTATCCCATATAAGATGTGCCTTGTGAAATTGTTCCTTATATGAATGATGTTCCTTATAAAATGTGCCTTGTGAAAATCCAATATCGATGATCAATTTCTTATAGAGTAGTTCCTAGAATCCCTTCTTCCCCTCATCACCAGGATGTATCCATGGCTATGCCTAGAAATGAGGATGAAGCCATCCAAAGGGAACAATTGTACAATATTATTTATTCCCAATTGAGGTATCTCTATATTATCCTTCCTAATGCCCCTTGCTCTCAGTCGGGTGACAAGGATGTATCCATGACTAAATCTTGGGGGTTATGAGTTAGGGTTATACCTATATATATATATATATATATATGAGATTATGAAAAACTAATTATAATATATATTATATATTATATATATATATATATATATATTGTATAATATATAAATTATATTATATATATAAATAATACAAAAAAAAAAAAAACCAAAACAAAACAACATAAAAAAAAAAACCAAATCGCTACACCACTACACTATAGCACTCATGACTGCTTGCTTCGCCTCACCCACTACACACTATCACATGTGGGAGTGGAAGGAGGGAGCAATACACAGGGAAGGGAGGAGGATAGGTGGAGAGGAGAGGAGCATGCACACAGAGTGGAAGGGAGAGGAGGATGGGAGAAGGAGGGAGAGGTGCACGGGAGGAGGGCACATGGTTTCACACTCACCACTACACTATCGCATGTAGAGTGGAGAGGAGAGGAGCAATCACGCAGAGTGGAAGGGAGAGGAGGATAGGAGAAGGAGGGAGAGGAGGAGAAGGAGGGAGAGGCACATGGGAGGAGGGTACACGATCTTGCACCAGAGGAGGGCAGACGCACATAGGAGGAGGGCACACGATTTTGCACCAGAGGAGGGCACACGGCCGGATGAGGGCACATGGTTTTGAGGGCACACCAAAGGAGGGCACACACAAAGGAGGGAGCATGGGAGGAGGGCAGAAGAAAAGGATAAATATGGTTTGATTTCTTTCTCTTATCTCTTGAGTATGCATGCTAATTGTTTGATGAAATTCTTGATAGAAATATGGTTTGATGAAATGTAATGGTTGTATGGATTTTTTCATAATGGGCTTGCAGAGTTCCCAAATATCACTTCCCAAGCTCAACATTCTTACCATGTGCCAAAAATTGTCACTATCTTCTATGTAATTGAAATCTTCCCTAAAATAGAGCACACATATGAGCTAAGTCATCCTTTTAAAATGCACATAGATGGTTTTATATTAATGTGAAATATATAAATAAAGGTGGAAACTTGTAGTCCTTCATACGAATAATGACATCTTGAAGTCTAGCACTCCAAAATCACCTTTAGATGAGAGAAACAAGCTGGCCCAAATGGCACTTTAGGCCTTTTTCTGGCACTTCAAAACTGTCTTGCCTAGATTTGTAAAATGCACTTAATGCCCATAAAAAATTCTTCTAGAGAAAGACAACTATTCTAGGTTTAACAATATTTACATCCTCACAAAAGCGATGTGTCAAACTATGATAATAGATAATATGAAGGAGATCATCATCATTGTGCACCTCATCATTGACTACTTGTATCATCTATTAGGATTTTGGGGGTGGATCTTTGAATGAAGGACAATATTGTATATTGAGCCCACATAAGTAACAACATACCTTACCTGGAACACTAAAGATACAATTGTTGGGAATGTTTCCCATACCCGACCATAGAAGAGCTACCTCATTTATCTTGGGCTTGATACACACTGTGTTCTTTTCATGGCTCCTTGTATTAGTGTCTTGTCTTAATGTTGTCCTAATCATCCTAGTCTCCTTTGTAATCCAAAAAATATCCTTGGTTTTTCAAGTTGAACTTGGAGTTGTTTTAATAGTGCTTAGTGGTATTGGATGTGAAAAAAACGTAGAATATGTTCAACTTATGTAGGTTCTTGTCTCTTTTACTAGGTTTCCCATTATCACTAGATTTTTTTCCCTCCTTTGTTTGCTTCAATTAGGGCCACCTGGATTCGATGAAACTAAATATAAATATTTTGGTAGGGTCACACACATAAATATTTCAAGGAGCATAGTAATGCAATGAGAACCAAAGTGGTCAGGATGCCATAGTTCCCCCACCTACCTTATCACAGAAAGGTTATTTCTTGACAATCCATATAGGTTAAATTAAATGTGAAAAAAATAGGCAATAAATTTTCAAAAAGACCAAATTATCACAATCCTTCAGGCCATGATTAACCTAATCCTCCTTGTTGATGATTAAATATGATCCTGAAGGAGGTAGATGATACCTATTTCTTATAGGATAAGTAGTTGTTATGTGAAAGAGGGACGAAAACTTGTATACACTAAGTGTGGGGATACTATAAGTGACATTGAGATCCATGGTTAATCTAGTTGATTAGTGAAAAAGATCGTCACTTGGCATCACAAGTTTGGACACGTTGGAACATAGTCTTCGGAAGTTTTGTCCAATTAAAAATTTGTGTATGGACTCAAATTGAGGGTATTAGTGGAATTCAAGATTTATGAGGGATGCAAGCTCGGGAAGCATCATAGACACTCAATTTATAAGGATGAAATGTATAGAACAAGAGGAATGATGGAATTGATGCACTCAAACATCTACAAGTGAATTCAAGTGTTGTCACATAGAGGAGGAAATTATTTTATCACATTTATAGATGATATTTCAAGAAAGACATTTGTTTACTTTCTAAAAATAAATCATACGTCTTTGAGCATTTTAAAGTTTTTAAATCCTTTGTGTAGAAACAATTGGGAGACCATTGAAAATACTAAGGTGTAATAATGGGGGAGAGTACACATTAAAAGCATTCAAGATTTTTTTTCTCTCATGAAGGGATCCTAGTAACCTCATATAGGAAGAACATGTCTTCCTGTAGATGTTTTGACACCTATCTTCCTGTAGTGTGTTTTTCCTGAGCATTTGTGCCACTCCCACAAACTACCAAGCCCACCTATCATCGAGTATTTTTGGGCTCCACCCAGAGAGTTGGTTCTACACATATCTCATTAGATACCGATCGTTAAATCTATGCTATCTTGACATATCTATTGCACGAATACATGTCACTACGGAAGTAGTAGGGAACACTCCCTTGGTCTATTGCACAAATACATAGACATAAACAGAGATAACTTGATCCATTGTGACACCTTCGAGGGGATCTTGTTCTGTTCCTTAGCGCTCTGCTAGCTAGGCTACCTTTCCATATCCAACCTGCTAGATTATGCATTAACATTTTGGTGTTAACCTCCGCCCCTCCCGTTGTTCTTGCCATCAGTTCGTTGATTGATCAAATCATAAACATTAAAGAAGATGCCATGTAGAGTTTTACTTTTGTCAGAAAATTGTAAAATCTTATGTTATTGAATGATTTTTAATTGTTAGGGCACATGATTTTATGCTTTTCATCTAACAAAATCATGTTGCTTCCCTCTCTTTGATAGGACACACAAATATCACTTTGTTGTTGAGTTAAAATGGGAAGAAAAAATGGAAAGAACTTTATTAATTAATGAAGAAGATGAAAACTCAGAAAAGGAAAAAGAGTCTCAGAAAAGGGTGACCGGAGTCAATATAATTAATGTCTTTCTAACAGTGAGATAGTTAACAGTGAGTTATTTATAGTTATCGTGAGAAATATCCATACATTGCCCTTATATTTTCAATGTTTATCTTTAGCTATACTATAATATGAAGATCGTTGGCCTAACGTTTCCTTCTCCCTCAATGGAGTGTAGGTACAACCAAATATGTATCTATCAGACCTATCATCCAGCTCAAGCGATGAAATTTCGAGAGGGACAAGGGAAAACATATCAACTAGAGGTCAAAAGGTCAGAATAAATTTTGGTAGGCACATGAAATTGTTTCTTGCTGAAGGAGGATCATGATCTTATGATGATGAGAGCATAGGTGACATCGAGGTTCCCTTGAGGTAAAAACACCTATTGAAACAATGGGTACCCAAGGAACTGCCAAAGTTGGACATGGACTTATGTGTTAATGAGAGGATGTAACGCATTGCTCCGTCATCCATCCATAGCCTTGGTTTATTCTCCATGGACAACATAAAGGTAAAATATGGAGAATTGGTTGAATTGGTTGAGTATGTTGGACTATGTTACACTTATGGAGTATGGTTGAGGTTGGTCCAATATATGCCTAGTATGCGGAGATACGCAATCGCTGCAAATTATATACAACTGAAAGAAAATAATAAAAATAAAGGAGAGACTATGTATATTGATGGAAGGCCAAAGGAATCGAGGAATATTGCAGGTCTTATAAACATTACAAGGACTGGGACGACAAGAAAGGAACCCAATTGCATTTTTGAGGAGCGTGAAGGTGATAGGATATTTGTATGTGTGGTGAAAAAAATAACGGCAGGCAAAGAGTTGTTGGTTGATTACAATCTGAATCGAGTCAACCCAGGAATGTCTTCTTTTTCTACGGTACAAAACCCATTATACCCAAACTTAAAAACGGATTACTTAATTTGTGAATGTTTCATTTGTGACGAAATTTTATTTTATTTCTGAATGTTCCATTTGGTAATTTTTGCTCGATGTTTCATTTCCAAATATTTGCTAATTTGTATGTGTGAATGTTTCATTTGATAATATTTGCCAATATTCCATTATTTCATATATTGTTTTTTCAATATTTCTTGCACATACTAACATTCTTCTTGAAAT
>SNQJ01S0011988.1:52898-69048 GCA_010110895.2 Picea sitchensis
ATAGTGGTATGCACACATTTTTAATGTTTTTCCATTTTTCAATGAGTATTAATATTTAGGGTATATTCTGTACTAAATACTTATATTGTTTCATATGGCAGAGTGTGTAGATGTTGATCAACAAGCGCAAAAACAACAATGAGGCCACCAACTACTATTTCTACTACACCGACTAATCCATGTATAAAACATTGAAATTAAATATGTATTAATTAAATTTTTCTAGGAACAATGAATACCAATATCAATTGATTTTTTTTGTTGTTTCAACAGGGGATGCCCATGCGCATCCTCAACCTCCATGCTGAAATACTAGAAGTTCATCCTGGCATGAGGTGTTGAGTACTGATGATGAAACACTTCAAGAAGGCCTAATAACTGTGGGGGATCAGTTAAATTATGATGATGACTTAATTTGTGCTTTCATGGAGACCAAGAAGAAGAAGAAAAAAAAATGATTAAACATTTTATTATTAATATAAATCCAATATATTTCTGGTCCAATGTAATGTATTTTATTTTCCTACATGTCATGAATGTTATTTTCTTTCATGTTTTTTGTTTTAGCACATGGCAAAGAATGTTTTTTGCTTACATTTAATGTTGTTGTCATTTCTAATTATAGTTGTAAAATCTAGATAGATTGGATATGGGGAAATGAGAGTGATGTGAGAGGGGGGGAGGGGCCTAAAGAGATTCCACCTTCACGTGGTTGGTCCTATTCAGTATAGAATAATTTATTCTCGAAATGAAGAGAAGATCATTTAGGTATTCGTCTTTAGTCATTAATTTGTAGAGGTTGTTACATCTTTAATTACTATTTTGAAATATAATTAAGTCATGTGATGAATCACAGGATGGAGAGGAGCAACATTGGAGGCACCCCATCACTCAAAGGTATGGATCTTGTTAAGGACTAGTTTAAGGTGATTTTTGGTTGATTTATGACTATCATGATATTTTGTAATGAATGTGGAGATCAATGATTTTTTTTAGGAAATTTGAATTTAAGAAGACAAAGTTATGCTGAGTCCATGAGTGTTAAGGATGCATGGTGGTGGGCACAATCCCCAAGGTATGTCTCTCTAGACAACACTATTGGTAGCCTAAATCAATGTAGTACACATTGAATGCGGTGACCCTGAGGTTCATCATCCTCTTCATAAGCTTCTTTCTCCTCCTAGGAGGTTCAAACCTCCTAACCTAGCCTAGGCTACCCCTACATACCTCGGCCACCCTAAACGTAACCTACATCCTAAGCCTAGAAATCCTAGACTCTTAGTGGCCTAACGCAAGACATCTAGACCTAATCTCTATAGCTCCCTAAAGATACTAAAGCTACTAATGTGGCACTCAATTTAGGATTGACATAACTATTACAAAGACAGTCCCACCATTTTAATGCTAGATACAGATTCACTCTGACACAGTCCCCCATTCTTGGACATTTTGGGGCGATTAATATATCATTTGATGTATTGCAATTTCTAGAACAACATACCATTGTAACTGTGTTTGGTTGTCTCCAAAATTACTCTGTATTTTTCATCTAGGACATTAACTGACTAAAGCCAATAACTTGGACCATGTTCCTTCTAACTAGATTTAGATACTAAGTTCCATATAAGTATACCTTGCAATTGTTGTTGTCACCATGTTTGTGTAGGTTTTTTCTTTTGGTCACTTGTTTATTAAATATTTCCTTGAGCTAATGATATAGTTGAATCTGTGACAAGCACATAATTGTAATTATGTTTCCTATAGTTAAGTGAAACTTATAAACATTTATCATAAATAAGGAAATTATATTTTTCTTAAATTTGGATTTGAGTCCTAGTTGATGTCATAATTTAGATTTATGTGATATGTGGTGATTAATTGTAGAAATGGGAATAACTTCTTATCATTCAATTGAGTTCAGTAATGAGGTGTGTATTGTATTTGTCCAGACTATGAATAGGATATTTAAAACAATATAGTATCAAGGTTCCTATTCCATTCCACATGTCCTGTGAGTGGAAGGAATGCCCTTTTTAATACTAGAACCCCTTGTCCATATGATGAATGTGTTATTTTTTTAACCAATTCTCTCCAAGGTTATATTGTTTGCTTATTATTTCACTGTCTATGTCTACCTTTGGTGTCATCGCCTATGTTATCCACTTTTGTTGTAATTTCAGGGTAAGTATAAATACAATTATATTTTGAGGATGATTCATCTTTGCATCCATGAATTGGATATCTACAATTGCAATCTTTGAGTGTGAAAAGTATTCCACTTTGTTTTTCTGAGTGGTGGGTGTGTCATGTTCAACACTGGTGGTCCCTTCTCCGTTATGTTAAAACAAAATACCTAGCTTCCTTTTGTTTGTGTATATAAGATATACACCCTTTGTGTCAACACTTCATTTATGTCCTCTACTACCGACACTCTTCCAATTCTCTCTCTACCTTCTTCTGGTATCCATAGTAGACTCTGGACTTTGGAAACTATCCTTATTTTAGTATTGTGTGTGATTTGACCATATTTTAATTATGTGGATTTATGAAGTTTATTTCACTGGTGTGTCCTTATTTGGTTTTCAAGTTATGGGAACCACGATTCTTCATTTTATTTGGAAATCTCATGTTGTAAAATTTTAGCATATCATAGAAAGTAGATCATTCACAATAGTTCACTACTTGATTGCAATTTTCCATATGGCAGTTGGTCCTCCAAGAACTGGGATTGATCACTATATTTTGATATTCATCCTTTCTTTGAAAAGGGCCTTTGCATTTCTCCACTACAAGTTTCATTAGCATTCAAAAGGGAATTGGTTCTCATTTGTTATGTCTTTATCCTTTCCCAAATTCCATAGTCAAGAGAGATAGGCCATCTATTGTTATTCCTATTATACATGTCATCGTCACTGCAAGGATAAATTTAATGATACTAACCTTCAATAGAAGGACTATTAAGGCCTACTAACTAAACAATTTTACCCTACAAATCATTTATAGAAAAACATGAAAATTTCCATGGCCTTGCACTCTAGTTTCAATGCTTCTAGCAGTTGGTGGATGGGTAATATTTGACCTCTAAGCCTATTGTCAATGTGGATGCTCCATTTGTTTTTCCTCATTGAGTGACATATTTTTTATTGGGAGCGAACCCATTGAACACTTCTAAATGTACTTGTGCCTATAGAATTCCAACCCGGGTGACTGTTCATGATCCATCTTCTTTACATGACATTGTAGCTTCTAAATTTCATCTTCATGTTCCCTGTATTTTTCTCTTAGGCATTGATTTTCCATATCTAAAAGGAATTCCTTTGATTTAATAGTGCCCGAATATTCCGTAGGGGAGGTATGCTGCTGTGAAAGCTCCTCCACCCAATGCTCTAGATTCACCTTCCACAATTTTAGGCTCAATATTAAATCCCCTAGCATGGATTGAGATTCATCACAATGGTGCTTACATCTAGAAATGACAAGGTAAATTGGATCACCGGTATTGACCATTAGGGGGTTGACTCTAGTGCCAGCTCCCAAGTACATAATGAAAGTATTCTTTTGTAGCTTGCTAGTCTGGGCTTATTCCTGTGTGAATGACATATTTTGTTTTTTTAAAAACCCCAACATCCGTCGCTTGTATAGCCATTTGGTCACAAAGTATGTAACTTCGTCGCTCTAGTGACTACATGTTCGTCTTTCGTTTGACCTTTTTATCTTTGGGGTTGGTTAGTCTAGTGACTAATATTCATCGTTCTACTGACTAACCATGGTTTACTAACTAAGTTTTCCAAGGTTGTCTTGGTTTCTCTTACAAATAATATTATTCATTAGACTGACTAACATTCGTCGCTAGAACGACTAATTATGGTAGCTAGAGTGACCAAGGTTATGTTTTCCTTAGAGATGCTAGAAAGTCTTGTGACTAAAGTTGGTTGCTAGACTGACTAATCTTGGTCGATGGACCGACGAATGGTAACTTTTCCCTATTGTGAATAGGATTCTTTTCTAGGTCGCTATACTGGAGAAGATCCATGTGTAGTCACTAGGCCAACGAATTGATTCCGACGAAAAAAAAATCATCTTGGTCTCAACAACGACCCTATTCCGACGAAACTTCGTCGCTACTTCATCGCAAAAACATTCAAATTTAGTAGTGTATAAGTGATCGAGATAGTAGATGATAGCACCCCTTATCCAACATTACCTGGAATTTATTGGGCCTTTGACAACTAGACTATCATTGATATGAACAAGAGACAAATGATATTTGAAGTATAATACTTTAAGGTTACTACACCGTCAGATACACATGTGCATGGAACCATAAACTAAAAATTCATATTAACCCATAAGCATCTATTACATGTGAGTAATAAATAGAGTAAATCGACACATCATTGCAACAAACACATAAGAACAAAATAATTTAATGTGGTTCACCCCAAATGAGTTACGTCCACAACGACTACATTATTATATTATTCATTCGTATTCAGTCCTTACAATAGGTGCACACTATGCTAATACAAGATATATCAGTTATAACCCAACATGCCCTATTGTTCAGACATACAGTGCACACTTAGCTCCTTCGATTTCACTATCATCTCTCACAAACTTCAACTACTACCTTCTACCCAAAACCCATACATATTTATACATTGATACTAGGGCTTATCCCATTACAAAATGGACCAAAAGGTCTAACTGCTTCTAACTAATTTTCATCTTTCATGTGTTGATTCCTAAAAATGTGTTAACTATATTCCTTAGTGATATCCTCTACTAACTATACCAAGGTCGGGAGAGAAGAGGAAATACATGGAGAAGGAAAAAGAAGTATAATAGTGCAAGAAGAGGAAATTTTTGAGGGAAACAACCATTCAAGAAATAATATATGATGACTTAGACAAGATAGTAGATCAATTCAAGGAGGCTACTGAGGATTATTTTGAGCGAGTGGCATAGAAGAAAGAAGAAAGGCACTTAGACATGAAAGGAAAGAATTCCACACTGTGATAGATTTTGGAGACAACAAGGATAATGCCAATTATAATAGGAGAAAAATAGGAGACAAAGATTATGGCGAAGACCATAGAGGCACAATTTATGAAATCTCACCCATCTGCAACATCAAGAGAGTGTCAGGTGATGAAGATAGGAACAAGATATTTAGAGTTCCCTACTAACTGTATCTAACTAATTTTTGTATTCCGCACATGATGAATTTTGAAAAAGTTCATGTACCTCTTTCAAATAGATGGGCACGTCCTTGATGTCTTGGAAAAAAAATATTTGAACACACACATTCTTGAGTTCCCCCAAGATGTTAAACTTGAGCTAAGTAAGATGCTTCTCTAGGTTTAATATTTCTGAATAAGGGCGGTTTTGGAGTTCAGGGTGGACATGATCAACTTTTCAAAGGTTCATGAGATTGTTCTTGTTCTGGATCTTCATTGTGTACATCCTCATTCAAATATTCAATATGAATGGTAGGTTGGTCCTTGGTTAATGTATTTTGAGATCGAAGCTGGATATCATGGTAGTGTAGGGAATACATGGAATAGGTGGTGTAGGTGGAAATTTGGACACCTTGTGCTGGTTGGGGTTGCCTTTGGTTATTAGGGTTAGGGATGGGTTGTGTAGGTAATTTTGGTCGAGGGGGGCTGATGTGTATTCTTAAATATGTGGAGGGGGGATAATTTTCATTCGTGTATGTGTTATGAGATGTTGAGGGCCTCCTAAAGTGGGATTTCTCCATCCATTTTTTCATAACTAGGTTGGAGGAGGAGGAGCCACCCATTGTTGTGTTGGAAGACACCATGGCTGAGAAGTACACTGCATGGAAGGGTTAGTCCAATATGAATTATAATATTGATATTGGTTTTGAACCATACCTTTAGGTTTGGGTTTCCATGGTTGTTTCTGAGAAACAAATCACAGTTTCTCTAGTTCCTTAGATTTTTGGTATACATATTTAAATCCTAGGAGGGATGGAAAAATTTTATTAGCATGGTCTTCACCACATATTCCACAAACCTTAATTTTATCCAATGGACATTCCTTTAGTGAGTTTTTTATTTTGCATTTTAGGAAAAAGGATAGCCAAAGAAAGCTCTTCTTCCTCCCTATTTTTATTCATTTGTAGTGTGTCCAACTGGGAGATTAAGGAACTAAGTATATCAATATTGAAATCCTCTAACATGTTCCCAATTTATTCTCTTGTAACAACACTTCCAACATTCTTTCCAGTCTTTGTTAATATATGTCTTTGTCCTTTTCCCATTTTTTAATTACCTTTGGAATATTTGTGACAAAGTTACAAGATGGCATCATAATATTTCTGGGAGATATCTCCTTTTCCCATAAAGTTTAGAAGATCAATGCAATCATCTCATATTCCTCTCAAGAATAAGAAACATTGTGTCTTGGGAGCCAAGTCTCCTTGCCTTTCCCTATACAAATTATAGTTCAATCTTTTGACACAATCCTCAAGGATCTCATCTTCTTGTTGTGTCATTATATATTATTCATCCCTCCTCTTCGTATCCTTACAATAATCTTGATACTTCTCTAGGAATTTTTGTGTCATCTGGTCCCATGTGTGGATGTTTTCCCTACCAAGGTCCATGAACCAATGTAGTGCATCGTTCTTGATTATGCTAGGGAAAAGTTTCAATGTCTACGCATCCAACATCTAATCATAAATTATGCAAAGCACGTCAAATTCGAAGAGGAAGGTGTCAAGGCATTCTTTGGATAGGACTTGAAAATCCAGTGAGGTTCAATGAGGGATATTATTCATTTGGTCTCTTCATTTTATCCTCTAATTGGAAATATGAAGGCATAGGTTTCTTCTTTGACAATTTTTTTTTCCATCTTATGCTTTTGAAGGTTCTTTAGGAAAGATTGATTCTCCTCAATGGTATTATTCACTGATCAAACCCTCTGGAGGAAGAATTTCTATGTGCATAGAACCTTGTACAATCTTGGATTATTTAGTGGTGGTATCAAGTCTCTTCTTCGAAATAAAAATTGATGTAGGTGACAAATAATTTGGATAACTGGGATCCTTTACCTATTGAGAGTGACCTACACTGTTAGCTTTACAAGGATTTTTTGATGAACTAATGAATCTACCTCAATTATCCCTAACTCCATACATAGAAAATATTAGAAACACATTCTACAAATTGTTGAAAAGAAATCATAGCACTCCATCATATTGTAATAAAATTCCAAATGACAACAAAATAACACCTATACTTTTGATAGGTCCCCGACAACAACACCAAAAATTATGGAATTTTCAATCACTTCCTAATTAAATTAGTAAGCAACCAAAGAGTTGTGAATTCAATTATCAATCCAAGGGCATATTGAACTTACAAACCATCATGCACTGTATATGCAAGTATAATGTTGTAATTGCCAATGAGTTGTAGTAGTTACAAATGAATATCACACGGAAAGATATAAACATGCTCTATCAAGTCACTAAGATAAAATACTTCTTGTAATCAAATCCACACTTGCAGGAATGAAAACAGAAATTTGCAAGAAAGTATATGTCACACTTGTGAGAAATTAAATCACTCTTGCAAGAAAACAAATCACTCTTGAAGAAAAGTAAATAACTCTTGCAGGAATGTAAATCACACTTGCAGGAAAGTAAAGGTGACTTGTTAAATTATTAGGATAAATGTGGTGTTCTAGGTCTCTTATTCTTCAACATGTACCTAGCGGTATTCTTATTTGAGATCGAACTTGGTAAAGTACTTTGCATGCTTCAATTGATCTAACAAATCATCAATTCTGGGAAAAGGGTATCGATTCTTGAGTGTGATCTTGTTCACATATCTATAGTAGATACACATTCACTAATTCCAATCCTTCTTAGGTACTATGATGACAAGTGATGCACAAAGTGAATTTATTGGTTGAATTACTCCTTGTGTAACATATCCACAATACTAAACCCATAAAAATGTATGATATCATTAATTCAAATGCAATGCATTATGGTAAAAATGACCATATGTTTAACATGAATAATTTACAACATGAATGAAACTAATATACCCCCATACAAAAACATATAAATAATTTCAAATACAGATTTAGTGAAAAACAAATTAAACCATCAATATAACTCAGACAAAAGATAAAACACTTATCTATTTTATAATAGTTGTGCAACCAACTATAGAGGAGGGAAGTTACACCCAACCATAGACTTGTAGTTCCAACTATAAATAGAAATTCACCCATGAGATGGGGATGGGAATCAACAAAAGAGGGTGTGTCTCCACTATCCACTCACAACTCAATATTCCCACAAATGGATACATTTTCCTACATCTATCCCAACTACTCCAACTCTCTTCCTCACATCCTATATAGACCAAGGAATGTACCCTCTTCTCTGCAAGAAATCCTTTGGGATATACCACTCCTTTATCAATTCTTCCACCATAGGTTAGCCAAGAATATCTTTGTTTGGGACTCTAGGGGTGTTAGTGATCCAAAATTAAGGGATTGAGAATACACACAATTCATTAACATGGATACTCATTGTGGAATTTAAACTATTATGTCTTTTTAATTTCAATTCAATATCGACTACAACCCAAGTGTAAATTTTGCTTGTTCTCTAGAGCCTCTCTATGCATTGGCATTGTATTCAATTTTAAAAACCCGGGCATTCATTTAAAATCATTTGAAAGGTAAAATTTTATAGATTAAATATTATTCCTATAGATATGTCTAGTGTCCAGTTCACTGATCACACAACAAAAAATAAAAATAAAATGGCTCACTAAATCACTAATACGACCCCCAATCGTAAGTATTCTGGGGAGTTTCAATTTTGCAGACAAATTTGTTATAGCGTGTACAAATAACAATGGAAAAAGTGAAAGGATAGAAAATTTTTGGTGGTAATATTCAGTAACATAACTAAACTAAAAAAATCCACAACTAGTCTCTAGAGGGCTGATACACACAAGAAACCAGAATAGAGGAAACTAGAACCAATGAAATTTTGTTATGCTCGAAGAATTCATTACAAGGGAGTGATCTCTGCAAGCTCAAAATCTCATGCACTGTTACCCGCTAGAAAATCATATTTGTAGAAAGCAATGGTGCATAGATACCTTTTATCAACATGGAAAGGGTCTTTAACTCCTTCTTCCACGTAACTTTAACTAGCTTGCGCTAACTCTTATCTCTATTATTGGCCTCCCAAAATTCTCCCTGCATTTTTATTTTCTTCACTACATCCCTCATTTTTTTTAATGGGATTCCTTTGAAAGGCCAACAATCACAATCGTCTATTTCACCTTACCATTTTTCCAGAAGACAAAATAAAATGAAATAAAATAAAAACATGTTTATTTACAACATTTACAAACATTTTCCAATATCCAATTCAGATTACACCTTCCCATTTGAAGGATTTTGGTCCCCAAAAGATGGACCATTAAGGACACATAAGTATACAGACTCCATTTGTCTTTGTATATCAACCATTCCATTGCTGACGAAGGTGTTGTGTTTCCTTCTTTCCTTACATTATTTCATTTTTAGAAGAGTTATACTCTTTCTTTCTTGATATGCTTTGAGGAGGCATGCCTTGCCACCCTTGACCAAGTACTTGTTTTCTCTCTTGTAGAAGGTAGCATCCCTATCCCACAAGTATGGGATACCCAACATCACTCCACAGACATCCAATGGTGCAACTTCACATTATACCTCATCAACATATCCAACACTAATGGTGAACTCAGTTTTACATCATTGAGTGATTCACATAACAATTTTCCCTTGTATCCATACTAGTGAAATTGGTTACACTATATCATAGGTTTATAAACCAAGATCATCAACTAATGTTTTGAAAACCAAATTGCATTGAGAACCACTATCGAACAAGGAATTTACATTATGGTTCTTCACTTGAACTTTGATTTGGAGTAGCGCATGTTTACATCAACTTACATTTGGATGTTCCAATGTGGTGTAGACCAAAGATTCATCTAGAACATAGGTGTTTTTAGTGTTTCATGGACTCCTACAAAGGAGACCTAGCTAAAGCATACACAAACAAATATTATCAAGAAAAGTAAGAGAGATCCAATATGAAGAATAAGAATCAATGTATATTATGATATGTTCAATGAGTGAGTGATATTCACTCATATAGGAAATGGAATCCTATATTAGGAATGCATTCATAATAGTGATGGTCTAAAATTAGAATGTCTAAAATAGAACTGGTCAGTTAACTCGCACTAAACTAGTGTGCCGAAAATAGAAATTTCTCCAACACCCCCCCTGAACATCACTATGGAGTAAAAAATGAGTCTTGGCTACTAGGACATATAAGGTAATCATGTAGAATGCAACTAATGAAAAATGAATAAAAGTGAGGAAAGAGGGAAAACCACATGGGAATAAAACCCCCCCTCAAAAGAAAATGCATCAAACGAAGAAAAGGAAGCTACTAGGAAACTATGTTCTTCACTGCAAGATGATCCCACAAAGTCTGAAATTTATACTCAATGAAGTTCTTGGTGAATATGTCGATAGTCTGTTCAGAGGAAGGACATAACTAAAAATCAATGATCCTATCATGTACTAGATATTTGATGAAATGCATGTGGACCTCAATGTGTTTGGTTCGCTGTCGCTGTAGTGGATCTCTACAAAATATCAATGTACTCTCATTGTCACATCATATGATAGCCAGAAAATGAAACTTGATACCAAGCTCGGTAAGGAAGTATTGAAGCCAAAGTATCTAAATGACACAATTGACTACTCGTCTGTACTCGACCTCTTCGAAATATAAAGCAATGGTTGATTTCTTCTTACTTGACCAGAAAATTGGGCTTGACCCCAAACTAAGAGTGTACCCGAACGTGGACTTGTGATATGTAGTATCACCAGCCCAATATGAATCTATGAATCCTATGAGATCTAATTCACAACCAACTGCATAGTGAATCCCATAACTCATGGTGCCTTGAACATATCTGAGGATGCACTTGGAAGTCTTCCAGTGCAGATCATGGGGTTCCTACATGTATCTGGAAACTGCTCCTACCGCATATGAGATATATGGATGGGTGTGGGTGAGATACATAAGACTCCCGACCAACTGTCTATACAAAGTGTTTCCCACTAATGGTGTATCCCTGCCATCCTCAAGTCTGATCTGAGATAAGAAGGGTGTAGGTGTAGACTTATAGTCTGTCATGTGGAATCTATCCAGAAGATACCTGACATACTTATCCTAAGAAGGTTTGATGTCAGAAGCATCCTAACTAATCTCTAGACCAAGAAAGAAGTGTAGTGGACCCATTTCTTTCATAGAGAACCTGTCATGAAAAATATCTTTGACCAAAGAAATGGCTGAAGCAGAGATACCAGTGATCAAAACATCATCAACATAGAGTACTAAAATCATCACAAAGTTAGTAGTCCTCAGCATGTAAACACTGGAATCAGATTTACATCTAACAAAGTCATGTGAAAGAAAGTAGGATTCCATCTTTGCATACCATGCTCTAGGTGCCTGCTTGAGGCCATATAGAGACTTCTTTAGTCTTCATACTAAAGATTAGTTCTAAATGAACTCATGTGGTTGCTCCATGTATATCGCCTCTAAAAGTTCACCATGAAGAAAAGCATTATTCACATCCATCTGGTGAACTTCCCATCCTTTGGTTGCTGCAATGGCTAGATCCAAGCGAATAGATTCCATATTTTCTATAGGAGCAAAGGTCTCATCATAATCTATCCCATGAATCTGTTGAAATCCTTTTGCAACTAATATAGCCTTGTACCTGCTCACCCGACCATCTAATTCTCTCTTGTTCCTATAGAACCATTTGCATATGACAAGTTTCCTCCTTGGTGGAAGTGGAACTAGATCCCAAGTCTGATTCTCTAGGAGAGAGGCATGCTCCTCCTACATGGCTGCTTCGCATAGTGGATTTCCAAAAACCTCACTATAGGTATGTGGATCAAAATAATGAACCATATAGAAATGCATGGGAATCATTGGTTCAGAAGATGAAAGTACATGAGAAGGATCCACATGCTGAGATCAAGTCCTCCTCGAATCTAATGGATCACCTGCAAGGTTTCCTACTGCCTAAAGTGTGGACTATGCCCACTTGGGAATTTGTTGAAGCTCCGACATTGGCTCCTCATTTGGATGTAAAACCTAATAATATACATGTACAAAATCCTCTGAATATGTTTCTGAATATGTATCATTTGATTTTGTGGAATCATCATCTCTGATGTTTGTAACTGATGGAAGCACAAGAGTCTCTGCAAGTTTCACTAGAGGTACATGAAAATGACCCTCCTCAAACTGAACACTGTGCTCAATGATGAGCCAGTCTGTATAGGGATCAATCAATCTGTACCCCTTCACATCATCTGTATATCCCACAAAGATGCAAGGTGTGCTCTGTGGATATAAGTATTTCCTCTTTTTAGAAGGAATATGGGCCCATGCTCTAGATCCAAAGATGTGGAAGTGTGTGAAATATGGTTTGTCACCTGTCCAAGCCTCAAAAGGTGTCCTATCCTCAACAAATATGTTAGGTGCTATGTTCTCTATCTAAGAATCACAGTTAAGTGCCTCAACCCAAATCTTGGAAGGAAGTGATCTTGCATGCAACATGCAACTGGTCATCTCCTTGATAAACTTGTTCTTCCTTTCAACAACTCCATTATTATGTGGAGTGTATGGAACCGTGTGTTGCAACTCGATACCATCTTTATGACACACATTCTGAACATGTTTTTTTATATACTCCCCCCCATTGTTTGTATGAAGGATTTTGATTTTCTTTCCAGTTTGTGTCTCTACTAGAGATTTAAAGTCTTTGAGATGCTCAAAAACTTCAAACTTTTGTCTGAGAAAATAAAACCAAGTATAGCATGAGTAATCATCAATAAATTTAATAAAATATCTTTCTTTCTTGATGGATGGATGTGGAAATGGACCGATGAAATCACTTTGAACAAGCTCGAAGGAAGAGGAGGATCTCCTTGTCTTCTCCTTTTCAAATTTCTCTTCAGGATGCTTGCCAAGAATGCATCCTTTGCAAACCCCTTCAGAAAATTGAATTTTTGGCAAGCCTTTGACCATTCCTTTCTTGGAAATTCATTTCATGTACCTAAAGTTTAAATGACCAAATCTCTCATGCCATACTCTACTACTCTCATTAGCATGTGTAAGTAGCAAAGAGGAGTCATAGTCAATAAACTTAGTGAACTTATACAACCATGATTTGTGATCTACCTCACCAACTGCAATAATGGAACTGTCATGCATGTTAAGTACAATAACTAAATCTAATGTAAATTTAAGCCTTTTACTTGTTTGAATGATCTAATAAACTGAGAGCAGATTTATAGAAAGATTTGGAACATGTAAAACATTCTCAAAAATTCCATTAGGGAGTTCCACTCTTCCCTCTCCTACAACTGCTATTGGAGTATCATCCCCCATGAGAATACGAGGTCTAGAGAATGAACTCAAAGAAGTAAAAAATTCTTCTTTAACAGCCATATGATATGATGCACCATAATATATAATCCATGAATCAAATGAGGAATTAATTGCAACCAGAGAATGATTATTACCATTCTTAGGCGCATGGTCTTCTTCCTTCTTCTTCTTGGATCCTTCAGGGATGAAGTCTCCAAGGTTATTATTTTGAAGTACCTATGTCATAATATCGATCTGCTTCTTCATGCATGTGGATTCTTCATGATTCAGTTTATTGCAATATGTGCACTGCTTTCCCTTCTTCTTCTTCCCTTTAGAATTTGAAGAATCTTTATAACCTGAAGAATCCTTGAAGTCCTCTAGGGATAAAATTGTTACTTTATAAATGCCTTGAAGTCCTCCCTTTTCATTAAAATGGGCTTCTTGACAATTGTCAAGGCATCCACATAACTATCCCAGCATAACAGAGCATGTTTGGTCATATTCAAGTGAGAAAATGATATTTGTTGTGTTTCTTTGATTTGATAAAGACCAAAGTAAACTTCCAATTGTTTCAACCAACTATCTAAGTATTTATCATTGGTTTGTCCATTAAACATGGTTATTTCAAGCTTCGCTTCAACTTTGAAAGGAATATTGGAAGATGAATAAAAGATTTTTTCATTACCTAAGTTTCCAAGAGTCTCTCCTTTGGAACCTTCCAGTCCAACCTTGTGTTCTTAATGCTCAGTCTCTGTTGAGTGTGATTCCTTACCCTTCATTACTAGCAATTGTGTCACAAACTCTATCAATATAACAATTATTTTCTCTAACCAAGACAATATGAATTACGTCTCTTACTTGTTATCTTATTTATGATGATGCACCACCATTGATGGTTCTTGATGTAGTCAAAGCCTTAGATTCATTCACACGATCAAATAATCCATATGTTGGATTACTGAGAGGGGGGGTGAATCAGTAATAGCGTAATTATAATCATTTTTCTCCAAATAATCCAAGTGTTATATCAATGTAGAATTATTATCCAATAATGAGCAATAATAAATGAACAATCACACACATACACAGTACACCAGTGTTTTACGTGGAAACTCAAATTAGGAGAAAACCACATAATTCTTTATCTTATATGTCTTGAATAATTACATTCATTGGAAGCACCAACTTCCTTTCTTTTCTAGCATCAACTGGAAGGAGGCTCCAACCCCCTAGTTTCTCAGGATACAACCTGAGGGAAGCTCCAACTCCCCAATTCTCTGGCTACAACTAAAAGGAGGCTACAACCCCCTATGTTCTCTAGCTACAACCACCTATCCTTTCCTCATCTAACCACCCTGAAGTAAAAGTATAATGATAGGACCACTTTCACAATATCATTGTGAGATATACCACTGTAAACATGTACCAATAAACCTAAACCATGCATCAACCTGTAATCAACCTGTACCATAAACAAGTGCATCAACCATGCACCAACCTGTACCAAGCAATCTGTAGTCAACCTGTACCATAAACAAGTGCAACCAACCATGTAACAAGTATGTACCTATCATGTTTCAAGTACTCATCAATATGTACCAATATCATCAACTATACACCTCATGTATGTGCCAAGTCATCAACTACTTGTCTCAAGCATGTACCCAACTTGTACCTCAACCAAAATCCCTCATCAATTTCATCATCCAAATATGATTTGTAACTCTGTAATAGACCTATTTTATATGATCAAATACCTTCAAGCCTTCCTTAAATTTAACAACAAAAGACTAGCATTTTCATCAAACGTTTCTTTAGTCTCACAAGACTAGTTTTGGAATAGTCAACAACCCTAACTTGAAATAATCATAACTTTGTACCTGTAATGAATAAAGATCTGAAAATGATACACAATGTTCTTCAATGTGTTTTATGAAATTCCTCCAGGTGTCACTACTTTAAACCTCTCATAAAAGGAGTTATGGCAAAAATGGCACACCCTGTTGAATTATGGCTTACTCTAGAGAGCAAACTTGTAGAGCATGCCCCACACTTAATATTTGCTCAATTGATTTGAAAATATTACACACAATACTATATAATTTAATCTAACCAACACATTTTTTATTACTGAATTTGGATCTTTTATGAATAATTTATGACGTTTGTACCCAAAACACCTGTTTTTGACTAGTTTCAGGACTAGCCACAAACCCTATTTTCCATGGATTGTAACTCCAAAAATAAAACGACCCAAAAGATGATTTTTTTACCAAAGATACTTGGATATGTTTCCTCAATTTCATAGAAATTTCACAGTGTGAATCATTCTAGAAAAAAAGTTATTGCAAAAATGGTGAGATGACCTAAAAAAACCATACCTTAGAAAGCATCATCAAAAGAATTTACCCTTCCTTGAATTCCAGTCTTTTTTTCTTCAATTTCCTTAGAAATTTAGCTTATATATCCTTTGGTTACCTCAAAAACCTATAGGTATTCAATATTCTCAAGTGTGGCTTAAATAAGAGAGCCTTGCCTCATTTATACTCTCCAAGTAGCTTCCTTAAAAACATCTTCTAGGTCACTTTGCCCACTTTCCTTATTTTAGGGTTAACCCACTTCTAATTTCTCCAT
>SNQJ01S0011989.1:12395-39691 GCA_010110895.2 Picea sitchensis
CTCAAGGGGAGGAGCATGTTAAGCCCTAATATTGTCTCATTGCCCCTTAATTGGGGCATATTACATTAGTAATGTTATTTTATTTATGTCAGCTTTATTCCATTAGTTGTAATTAATTATACCTCCTAGTCTCCTATATATACGAAGGAGACGTTTTCATTTGGAATCATCTTGCACTTGAACATTTATGTGGGGTAAAAGGAGGTTTCCCCCTCGAAGAGGCTTATTATCTGAAATTATCTCTTTTTCAAGGCGTTGAGTACTTATTCTGAGGTTTTTCTATGCTATAGTGATATTTGGTTCTTAACAGTCTCTATGAGGCTGTGCGGGAGTTCTAGTTCAAAAAGTTGACCTAGTAGGGCCAAACCCACCCTGTGTGTTGTATGTAATATTCTATTTGGGTGAAAGCAATTTCTTTTCGATAAGGTTTTATAACGTTTCTTTGCCTCTGTTGGGTATTGTTGTAATGATTTTTGCTTGGGATTCCACCATTTTGTAGGTTGTTCCACACCACTAGTTGAATCTTACGACTGTAGTTTCTTTTAAAAGATTACCATATTTTCCATTCGGTATATATCTATATATATAAAGTGGGGTTCTGTGCACAGAATAATTCGTTAAGAAGTACCCTGCAACATGCAATGTTTTGAGTCTATAATTGAATTGGGGTTAACATATTTCATTTTTGTTAATAATGTTGTCTGTGTTTGGAAAATATCATTCGAAGCTTGGTATTCAGCATAAATATTAACTCTGTATTTAGACTTCGAGCAATGCATTCTCTTTAGCATAGATAGTCAATCAATGTGTAGGCTTTGATAGAAGTATTTGGCATATAGCATTTAACTCTGTGTTTAATTTTTAAGCGATGTAATCTCTTCGGCATGAAATATTTAAATTGATACTCTAACTTGATTCATGCATTCGGCCTACACCTACCGCGTGAACCCTTGCAATTCGAATTTTGCAATGATGTTGTTGTTTATTTATTTAATTTACTGAAAGGTTTGATTTAGACGATTTGGTAACCAACCTAATGATGGAACCCTGTTGTTGCGAGGGTATCCCATCAGGAAGTTCCTAGTCCACCTTCCCCTTCGGCATGGGGCATCTTCTCAACCAAAAAGCGAATGGGAACAGGACATCTGGTTCCCAAGTCGCAAGTTAAGTGAAACTCTATATAAAAATTCCCTTCCTTAAATCATTCTATTGAAAGTTCCACTCATTTAACTTCTATTGATTAATTACTAATGATGAATTAGTGTTTTCCTTGCAGGGACTTCGACCCTTCAAAATTCCAGAATCAGGACCATGCCATGCGCACGAAAGGTATTTGGGTTTCATTTTACTGCTCTTAAGAGAATGACCTAGTTTTCTAAGGGATGATACGATTTTATTCTAGAGTCTTATCGTTGTGGGAGAAAAGTTAAGGTTCATAAAGATGGTTGATTCTTTATCTTTGTATCTTCAGTTTTAAAGAAAGGATATAAGGACCGAACATTATTGTTGTGTAATAGAAATAAATAGGACTATACCATTTCTCATAACTATATAGTCGATTTAGGTGGAACTCAATCAGTCAATTCTTTGTTTCTGTATAATAGATATGTTTACATAGAAATTATGGAATTGGGTAGCAATATGTACTCATGAAAAGTAATCCTATTATGTACCCCCATCTGGGTATTCTTTGAACTTTATAGAGAAATTCGAATGATTCCTTTATTTAATCATAATGCTATGCATATCAAGTAATGTGGTTCCAGAATGTATATCCTTCACTTTATTTAGTTTTACTACTGTAATATTTTATTTCAGAACTTCGTTTGTGACTGTATGAACTATTTGTTTCCCTTTATTAATGGCATCTAGTGGAATGCACACAATAGGTAATTAAAAGAGTATGAGATTTCGGTATAGTCAGCTACATATATATATATATATATATATATATATAATTGTATCCATAGATTACTTCCTGTTGTATGTAATCATCACCATTCTTGAATGACATTTGCACAACTTGATCAACATATTTATTTATTATGGCCCTTGTATTTAGCCTATAACAATATGTGTATGTATAATTCTAAAATTTCAATTTTTCTTCCAGGATTTTCTTACTCAAGGAGAAATATAAGGTTGTAAGAATTTATACTATATTTACTTCATCCCAACAGTAATAAATCAATAGGATGATTCATCCATAATTTAAAAGATGACCTACAAAGATGTGACTGTACATATATATGTATAATTAAATCTCATATTTACATTCAAAATCTCCTTTAGCGTTTGCACAGTCTACAATTTACATGCAAATTGAATATCTAGATGTAAATGAATCACCTATCTCGTAGGGATTTTCTAGCACAGTATTCAAAATAATATTCTATTTAACACACATGTTTCTCCCAATATACTTCCATGAATATATTCCATTCCATCCAAGATACATAGAATTTTTTCTCAAGATCTACATTTAAATTGTAAGGTTTTATCCTACATTTCATCTCATTCCATCAGAATTTAACAAATAGAATAATTCATCCAGATTTAAACAGATGCATTCTAGAAGCCAATAATTCAGTAATATTTAACCATAGAAGGAGTAGATAGACATATCTGAATGATTGACGAACAAAAAATGGAATATCCAGGCTCCTCTCAACCTTAGAACATAACAACCAATTTACTTGTCCCATTCACCCCCTAGCCTGACCATGAACCCATGAGGGGGAACTCAGAACTCCTTCTGAGCAATAGTCCTTCAGTTTCAACAACTTCTCCTTGCCTCACACTCAGAAAGAAATGTTCATAAAAACAAGAGATAATTCCTTACCCCAACATACTAGGCAACGTTCTGCCTCCTCCCATGTGCTACATATCCAAAAGAAATTGTGCCTAGGTCTTTTCCCCTTGGGAATTTTCACATCTTTCCAAATCCCTGATTTTCAGGGGCTGCCTATGGCCAAATTCTTGATTTTCCACATGTAACATTCAGCCTTGAGGTATTTCCAACATGTTCTCGACTCATGGAGTCATGGTTAGTTGATTTTAACCTGGTTGTTCCATTTGTCCATCAACAATAAATATAAAAATATTTTTTTCTTACAAGTGTTATAGTCAAAGAGTTAGTTGGGTCAAATCAAATCTTTGCCCAACAGTCATAATCATCATTTACAATTAACTAAATTTGAATTTCGGAATTTCCATAAATGACAATAATTTTCCAATTTTGAATGTACCAAAAACGGAAATAAATTCCTAAGCATTTTCAGACTTAAAAATAATTTATTTTTGGGGATGTTACATGGAGGTCGAGAAAAATTAAGTGAGACATATTCTTTCCTCAGCAAGAGGTCGATTCATGTGTGCTCCTATGGAGGTTGAGAAAAAGTTTGTTGAGGTGAGTTGTGGGGTGGCTGACGAAGGTTTGTTGGTTGGTGGAGTCGACCATCTTGTAGAGAAAAAAGAGGTGTGAATTGGAGGGGAAGAAGAGAAAAACCATGCGACCTGCCAAAAGAAAATATTGTTAAGGAGGAGGTCGTGTGTAGCAAAGAAGGAGCTTTCCTAGGAGGTAAAAGAAATCTAGAAACACGTTCTTTTAAATTTGGCTAATAATTGTTAAGCTTCAAGATGGAAACCCTCTTGGTGATTCTTATTTAAATGAGTCCATTAAACTTGATGGAGAAAATTATGTAAACTAGAAGTTTAAGTTGAAAACCATTTTAGAGGCATATGTTATATGGACTATTATCAAAGGAGATGATCCCAAACCCATTTCTTTTTCCTCCATTCTAGATTGGGATAGACAAGAAATGAAAGAAAAATTGTTGTTTCCTGCATTCCAGATTGGGATAGACAAGAAATGAAATAAAAAGTGTTGTTGTGTATGTCTGTAAAGGACAACATCATTCCTCATATAAGAGACTATAAAACTTCCAAAAAGACGTGGGACGTTCTCAAAGGTTTGTACGAACCCTCTAATGCAAACCATATTTTATTCTTAAAAACTAAGCTCTTATCTATCAAAATGGAAGCCACTGAAAGCATAAGTAATTTTGTATCCATAATTAAAGATTTCAGTGAGAAGATGGGTGACATTAGTGAAAAGGTTTCCAATAGTGATTTAGTAACTATCGCTTTGAAGGGTTTATTGCAAGGTTATAAAGTCTTTATTTCAACACTCTCAGCTACAAAAATTCCCCCTACTTTTGATGAATTGGTTGGTATCCTTCTTCAAGAGGAAGAGAGAATGAAGAATTATGATCTGGACTCAAGTGGATCTGATTTGGATTTGATTGCAAGAGGTAAGAGATCATACCGAGGTAAGTCGTGGGATAAGAACATAGGCTGGTTTCAAACAAAGTAGAAAGGTATAACACATCATGATTCTTATGTTAAGAGAAATATTGAATGTGAATATTGTGTGAAACTTGGACATCTTGCTAAAG
Organism: Picea sitchensis; assembly: GCA_010110895.2. Lineage (NCBI taxonomy): Eukaryota > Viridiplantae > Streptophyta > Pinopsida > Pinales > Pinaceae > Picea > Picea sitchensis. The sequence continues at coordinate 16,853 of SNQJ01S0011989.1, forward strand.
ATTGTTATAGAAGAAAGAATCATGAGTCAAATAAGAGATATAAAAGGCATAATGGAAATTTTGTGCATAAAGAGACTTCAGTCAATGATGAATTTAAAAATCTTAAGTTGTTTATTTTTTAAGATACATTGTCTGTTGAAACTAATGATGAGAGTGCGTTGTTCATAGATTATGGTGCATCAACTCATATGACCTGTAATAAAGAATGGTATGATGCATATTATGAGAAAATTGATGGCAAACACATTTATGTAGGAGATAACAGATGACATAAAGTTCAGTGCTATGGAGTAATAAGTGTGAACTTACCTAATGGACAATTGAGACATATTCATGATGTGATGTAGTTTCCTAGTATTAAAAATAATTTAATATTTGTTTCAACTATCACTGATAATAATCTAACAGTGGAATTGGGTAACTTGTGGTGTGTTGTAAAAGATATACAAGATCGCTACAGGATTGTCTCCATAGGTACCAGGGTTGGTGGATCGTATAAGTTGAATGTGACAATGAACTGTCATGTTGCATTGACATCCACAACAATGTCAACAAAAGATTTATGGAACCACAAGTATGGGCACCTCAATTAAAATGATTTGATGTTGTTGCAAAGAAAAACAATGGTAGAAGGTATTCCTGTTATGAAGAACAATCATTTTCCATGTGAAGCATGTGCACTTGGTAAGCTACATAGAGAGGAGTTTCCCATATATACAAAGAAAAGACAAACTGATATAGTTGAATTAATTCATACTGATGTATGCGGACCTATGCAAACTAGGTCACTTGGTGGTGATTTCTACTTTCTTATTTTTGTTGATGATAGATATAGATATACATGGGTCTATTGCATAAGAATAAAAAGTGATGTATTTGAGCACTTTAAAAAATTCAGAACTATGACTGAAAAACAGACAGGAAAATGTGTCAAAATTCTCAGATCTGATCAGGGTGGTGAATATACATTAGGAACATTGAAAAGTTATTGTAAATTTCATGGGATCCAACAACAATTTACAGTACCTCATACACCTCAGCAAAATGGTGTTGTCGAGAGAAGGAACATAACACTGGTGGAGTGTGCTCACAATATGCTTCAAGTTAAAAACATTTCTAATGGTTTTTGGGTAGAAGCCATTAATACTGTTGTTTATTTAAAGAATCGAAGTCCAACTAACAAATTAGATTTACAAACTCCTTTTGATATTCTTTATGTTTATAAAAATGATGTCATTCATTTAAGAGTATTTGGATCGTCTATGCATGTGCAAACTTCTCTATGTATATTCAAACTTTTACCGACAAATTCCGTTATATATATTTTAATGTGTTGGGTGAACATGCAAACTTTTCTTGACAAATTTCATTATATATAACATGAACATGAACATGTTTATTATACTTCTAAGAAAAAATAATATGTCACAAATAGGAAAACCAATTTTCAACTAGTTTATTCCAACACAACAAGTCAATTTAGTGTTATAAAAACACTTCCTACCCTCTAAGAAATTTTCGGTTGGCCAAACATGAATTGTGACATTGATGCACAAATTAAATCCTATGTTTTCTTAATATTTCCATGACTACGTGTCACAAATGTTATGTTTACACACCACTATATGTTAGAATAATGTAGAAACTTCTAGAATGTATTGCAAATTTAAAATGTTGTTTCAAGTGTGTTTCACAAGCAAACAAATTTAGTTTGTGGGTGGTTTGAGATCCACAATGTTAGGATTGTGATCTAATCCTCTATTTAACTATAAATGTAATCGAATTCTCTCAATGAATTAAGCTTTGTGAGCATTGTCTCACTTGTGTGTGTATTCTTCTCGATACTGAGTTTTAATTCTATATGGGTTTCGTCTAGGCCTTCTAAGTCCATCAACATAGATTTCCTCTCATTTCTGGTCAATGTGGAGAAGCATAATAATGACTCAATTTTTTTCTCATGGATCACTACTTGAAAATAGTCGCCATGGCTTCAAGTAAGAATGTTATCCATGTGACTCAGACTAAAAAGTGTTCTTCAAACACAAGAATTCATTACAGGTTTCTAACATCGATGATGTCTAATTGTGATCCTAGAAATATTAACCATTTCTTGAAACTTTGTGGGGATTTTTTTTTCATAAAGTTTAACCTATTAATGATATTTCATCCATGTATATATGGCTAGACCTAAATCTAGAAATATTCACTTATGCATATTTGGCTCACATACAATAGAGAACCATTGTTCACGTAATATGGGAATATTCCTTACATATCACATTCCTTAAAAAGAGATCTACCACGGAGTTCTACTCAATACATCCCATTCCAAACATATTTTGGGTTCTACATAGATGCACCCATATACATTTACATTCATGCACCAAGGATCCCTAATCCCATAAAGGAAAAGGAATATAATAAAGTAGATAAGGGTATGTAGTATATTCAACAAGTGCATCAACCAGTTTAATAGTTGGCATGCAAGGAATTGAATTATAAGGAGATCGGTGGTGTGCACCATCCCCTCCCTCACTTCTATGTTTATGACAAGATTTATCAACAACTTTATAATGAATTCTTAAGGGTTGTCGACCACGAATTGAATCCTCTTAGATATGGTGTTGGAACAACAAGTATGACCATATCACCTATAGACCCTTTGAAGACTACAAGTTGACAATTGAATGTTTACTAGACATTTGAATAGAGAGGTCAATTTGTAAGTCATTTTGACAAAAGATCATCTAGACTTAGTTAACAAGTGATTAGGTCAAGGAATAAACAGAAAAGATCTAGGTGCACCTAAGGTAATCGAAATTGAATATCTATTCTTCATTATATAAATGATCCTATGGTTCAATATATCAAACAATTTTTAACATCAATTAAGCATTATCCGTCATATGCCAAGATATGCTCACTTGTACTTCAATGTTGTAATGGTGTCTTTAGACACCACCATTCCTTAAAATTTTTAACTCTTTACTTGTGCAATTCCCTAGTTATCGAACAAGGTATTAGAGATCTTGGTTCGATATCCTAATTGTTGTTTATAAGTCCTTTATGTTGAGTTGGATATCTTTGGTACAATGATTAGATTTTTGACTTGAAAATTGAATCAAGGTTTAAATTTGCAGAGTGATTATGAGTTCTGAGAAAGAATATGTTGTTATGAATGCCAAAAACTATGGTGTGTGAGAACAAATAAATGAAAAACTATTAAAGAGTAAAACATTTAGGTATTTTACAAACATTGTGGTTCAATACCCTAAGGATTATTATAAGAAGTTCAAAATTGATGGGAAGAAGGACTAGGTTGCAGGAGTTATAATGGCCTAGACCTCCATGAATATTTTATTTCATTCATGTGGGATTTAATATCCAAACCACGTTTTGAATAACATGAATATTCTATTTGACAATATTTATGAGAGTGAAGTTATGTAGTCTGAGAAAGAGTTGATCTCTCTTAATCATCTCTCATTTGTTATGATTGCATATTATTTGTAAGCTCAAGTGAAGGAACTACATTTGAAATCTCATGAATGTGGAAATGGTTTTCCAAAGAATTATAGAACTAATATTAATGAATATTAAGACACCCTATGATTTATTATGTTGAAAATTACATGGTAGTTGGGATTCAAGAAAGGAATATGGTAAGGATTATAACTGCCATTATTTTTACAATTTTTTGAATAGGACATAGGAAAAGTTGGTGGATGAAGGTGAAATTCATATTAAGAAACATGTTCATTTCATTTCCTTTAGGGTAGAGGTCAACAAAACTATAAATAAATAGGGAAAAAATCCAATTGGGATAAGAAGCATGTTGATTATATATCAACCAAGGAAGGTAAGAAGAATAATAACTATCGATATTTTGGAAATATGGGACATGTCAAGAACACTTGGTTAAAAAAGACTAAAGACTGTGATGATAGAATAAAGAAGCTTGAAGGTGAGGTGTCAACTAGTTTGTCAACTAACCCTCACCATTAAGTTTATGAAGGTAAGGGAAATAACTAAGATTTATTCATTCATACTTCTCGGGAACTACATGCTAACACTTTTAAATGTTAGTAGATAGTCAAATATATTTCTACTCATCATATGGATATGGATGATTGTCTCTTTCTTCACTAAGTAAAGATAATATAAACTATTTTTTGCAAATGATAATGAACTTATTTTTTCCGGTTGTTGTAGGATTAAACGTCAAAATGATGTGATCATTGATGTGTATGATGTACTAGGTTTGAGTGCCAATTTGTTTTTTTCCCCAACTAACCTAGACTTGCAAAAAGACTGAATTAAAACCTCCTAGCTTTGTTATGAGGGATATTAACAATAACATTATTCTTATTGTTGAGGGGGTTTTGAACCTCAGCATTGACTATATAATATCTATAATTTCCATAAGAAGGATACAAGATTGATTGTACTCATAGTTAAGACGAATGACCATAATAATATTTGGTATGAAAGACTTGGACATATGAATTTTTTAAGTATTAAACCCATGGTGATGTTTAATATGATTAATTTACTACCTAGATTAGTTTCTAAAAATGGTTTGTGTAAATGGTTTGTTATTGGAAAGCAACATGGGGATGCATTTGAGATAGGGAAGTCATGGAAAACAATGACTCAACTTGAAATTATTCATAGTGATGTTTTTATAATGAAAAAATGATCATTAACAAGTGGAAGGTATGTAATTTTAACCTTCATTGATGGTTTTTCCAAGTATAATTGGGTATATTTCTTGAATAACAAAGGATAATGACTTTGAGAAATTCAAGGACTTTAGGGCATTGGTTGAAAAGTAATGTGCTCAACTTGTCAAATTTCTAATATAAAACAAAGGAGGAGAATATGTGAAAACCATTTGAGAGATACTTGTCACAACATGGTATCTCTTAAAATATATTTGTACCTTAAACAAATCTTATTAGAATGGTTTTTTTTAAAGGCAGAATCAAACCTTGGTTGAAATGACATAGTGTTTTTCTTTAGGCCACATGTCTATTGAATATGTTCTGGAAAATAATATATACTACTCAAACTACCTTCTAAACATTATTTTGAATAAAGTTGTGTGAGATATGAATCAACTACCTTCTAAACATTATTTCGAATAAAGTTGTGTGAGATATGAATCATCTTGATAAATTTAGCGAAAGGAAACCCTTAGTAATACATTTGATAACATTTGGATTTATAGTGCCGACTCATATTCTAGATATAAGAGAAACGCGGTGAGTGTAAAGAGTTATACTTGTATTACAGTGGGATACTACGAAATAATTTGAAAGTATACAAGTGTTTTGATCTAGTAAGTAAGAAGCTATTTGCAAGAGATGTGTTTTCTTTGATGAAAAAACTTCAAATACTACTCTCTTGAACTCTTATTTTGGATTATTAAGGACTCATTCATTTAAAAATATGATAAATTATGGAGTGAATGAATATTATACATCGACCACTATATCAATCGACTTATCCATTAGAAAATAAACCTACATAATAGATATAACTTTGCAATTGACCATTAACAATAGATTCAATTGTGAGAGATAGATTATTTGACCATTTGACTTTGAACTCACAAGGTGAGTTTGATTCAAGAACTACTTGTACACGGGACATTGTTTTTCTCCGATCAACGACTAAGATATTGGAGCCATTCGTGTTGATGCAAGCAATGTAAATGATTCAAGGAAAATTAGACATTTTAAATAACATGGTATTGTTGATTTGATAACACACCTACTAGAGGCATGTGATCCTGATACATATGAAAATGAAAATGGATGATATAAAAGGGACAAATCTAAAGTTGACGGATACAATTACTTCATTATGAATAAAACTTGGGATTTACTTATTTGATTGCAAGGAAAAAATGTGGTGAAATGTTAGCGGGTCTATAAGAATATGTTTACATATGAAGGTATTTTTCAGAGAAACAAGGATTGATTCAGATTATATCAGCATGTAATTTCATCTACCTTGGTACTTTTGCGGTGGAAAAAATTGTGGGAATCAACTTGCAGGGCCATTTTAGGAACAAGTCTTAGTTTGAAAAATTGGGCCCAAAACCTTTTGGAGCCATTTTGAGGTATCGAACATAGTATTTTTTTCAAAAAACTTCTTGGTGCTCCCTTGATGATGTTATACACACTGAGACATTTCCAATGGTGCAATAATCACCTCAATCAAAGGTTGTATGAAAAATTCATGTCTCTTGTATGTTGAACTACCATATTGACCACCATGGTACGAGTAGATGCCACATCATCCCCCATTACTTAAATGTGTGGGGATATCCACATTTGTATTTTAAAGAATATTCTAGAATTTACAAAACCTATCACTAATTGAGGGTTAAGGAAGCCAAAGCCATAACCCTAGATGACTATTGGGCTATGTTAAATATTGGGCCACCATGAGGATAAGGGGTTCCATTATTTTATATTATACTTGTATCGTAGTTGAGAAGAGCATCTAAGGAGTGGGATTTGAGTGCATAAAAGAGGTAGGAGGAAGAGTTTGTACTATCCATTTAGGCCCCAGAGTCATAATCAACTCCATAGTGAGTTTCCTTTTCTTTGTATTTTTATTTTCATATCTAAAGAAAAGAGAGAAGAGAATACTCATGACCTTCTAGCTGAGTTTTCTCCTATATTTGGTTTCCGAGAATATATATTGTGTTAAACTGTGTGGATGGTGTGTATATTTTTATGTTCTATCATTTTGGTATTCATTTATTCTCATAAACATGAGCAATAAGATAGTAAATAATTAATATCAGATCTAAGGGAAATAAATTGCAAACTCAAATATTTCCTAATATTATAAGAGTTGTTGTGATGAACTATTATAGTGAAATACCCACGAAAGTTTACAAATCAAGGATTATCTAGTGGCACAAGTATTGTCTTAGAAGAAAGACCTTTATCCACTACACCTATCCCTTCTTCCTTGTTGCAAATGTGAACTCTATTTGATTGATTATTTCACTTTGCTTGTTTTGGATGGGAGGTTTTTTAAATAAATATCAAGAGTTCCTTCATATATGATTATATCGCTAAGGATATTTTAATGGAGAAACTCTTGAGAAGCATGTTTGTCATGTGCATCACTAGAAGAAATACTTATATGGTTTGAAACAAGTGCCCAAGGTGTGGTATCAAAACATCAATTGGTTCTTTCTTGATTTTGGTTTCGAACACTGCAAATCAGCTCACACTATTTATGTTTTACATTTAAATAATGATACGTTAATTATTTCACTATAATATAAGATGATTATTTAATCATTATTAGAAGTATTTCTAATCTAATTTTAGGATTGATTTTTTTTTATTAGATTCATTAAAATGATTGGACCAAGTTTGTCACACTTCTTTCTGGGCATACATGTTTTGTAAATAGATTTTGATATTTATATTTATGAACCTAAAAATATGTGATGAATCTATTGCAAAGATTCAAAACTAAATACAATAAATGGTGTGTTATACCTTACAAGTAAGGAGTGAAGCTCACTAAGGTGTGGGATTCTTTGAAAGTCAATACTACTCTTTACAAGCAACATTTTGGTAGACTCCATTGTTTAACTCATATATGAATTTATATTTCCTTCCTTGGTAGTGTCGTTTATAGGTTCATGCATATCTAAGGAAGAGGCACTTGATGGCCAAAAATACATTTGTTTTTTATATAAAGGTAGTTGTGAACTTTATATAAGGTATCACAATGAGAATATGAGTTGGTTAATTAATTTTATTGACTCAGATTGGGTTATAGACATAGATGATTTTAGGGGCTAAATTTCGCAAATGGGCTAATTTCCCATGGTTTTTTCCCAAAAAGCGATTCCCCAATTTTCATTTTTTCTAAAAATGTTTCTCCCAAATTCCATAGAATAAAATTATTTTACATTAAAAATCACCAAAAATTTATAGAAACTATACAAAATCCTTAGAAATATGAATAATTTTACAAAACTATAGCCAAATTTTTTACATTTTGCATATTAAGGACTAGTAAGATTAGCCCAAGTTTATACATTTTAATATAAATTTCCATCCTTAAAATCATCCCTAGTTATAGATGGATATGAAATGAACTTAACATCTAGATATATCTTTCATCTTGGATCTTAACACATACTATGGTATAGTAAATAGGAGAAGGTGGTGACTCTTCCAACCATTAAGGATAAATATAGAGGTTTAGTTAATGTTGAAACCATGTTTGTGTGGATTCACAACCTAATTGTTGAGCTTATGTTTCTATTTGAGGATTCAATTGTAGAGTATTATGAAAATCAAAGTGCAATATAAGCAGTTGAAAATTATGTTGCTCATAGTAAGATGAAGTATGTAGATAATATTTCTATTTGTTTTATATGATAGTTGGTAAAAGAAATTGTTGTGTCTCTTGTTTATTGTATGATAGATGATTATATTGTTGATATATTTACAAAGTCATTAATAGAAGATAAATATATGAGACTTCAATAATTTATTCAATGTCAAGAAGATAAAATTATGGTTACATGTGCACAAATAATTTCACTTCTTTAATTTCTGAATGGTTTTGTTAATTGGGAGTGTTCAAACAATAGGGTCATATTTGAATCTTATAGAGACAAATATCCAATAATCAAAGTTCAACTAGGGAGTTGACTAAAGATGTTGACTAGGTAGTTGACTAGTCAATTCAATTTACCTTGAAGGCTTTCCTAACTTATTGAATTGGTGCATGGGTCGAGGTAGAAAAGTAGGATATTTGGGCATGCTTAAGGTAATAAAAGATGCATATATCTTTATTATTCTATGGGATTTAATTATATTTGGGATATACATAGATTATCCTATGGATCAATCTATCTATCAAAAATCACTTGAGTGTTATCCATTTTATGTTCAACTATGCTTACATGTGATTTCATGTTATAATGCTATATTTAAATACCACCTCCTCATGGAATTCATAAATTTTCACTTTTGCAATTCCTTGTCTCTCCAACATATTGTCCCTATACCATGAGTCTACTTAATGTACAAACCTTGGTCAATCTTACTAATTCTTAAAATACCAACCATAAAATGTTTGCTGATATTTTTATAAAAATATTCAAATTACTAAGAATTTTATATAGTTTCTTGAAATTTTTGACATTTTTTAGAGAAAAATACTTTTATCCTATAGAATTTGTGAGAATCATTTTAGAAAAAAAAATAAAAATTGGTGAATCTTTTATCAGAAAAAAAATATGAAAATTAGTAGTGGATGAAATTTAACCCCTAATATTTTCCCTATAGTTTACCATAAGGAAAAAATAAATTTGTACTCAACCATCCTCCGCACTTAGGTAAACCCCATCTAGTGCTCAATGTCAAATTTCTAAAAATTACATTCTACCTATACAAGAATGGTCAATAGTGACATATCTAATGGGATTAGATCCTAAACACTTTACGCATGTGCCAATAGATGCTATGATTTGAAAATGATGTACACATTCAAAGGGACTTAACACATTTTTGAGTTTTTAATGTCTGATAATATTTTTATGGAAATAAATGGTAGACAATGGAACAACTAAAAGCATGATTTAAGCAATGAAGGAGTAACATAATTGGATTTATATATTTTGAAGAAGAGATGATTGATTGAAATGAAGTAATAAATGACTACACATAGACCACCTCAATACACCTTGTTGCATGCACAAAGTCCATTATCCCCAACAATTGGCTAGCTAACAAGAGTTAAGGGGTGCCACCTCTTATAGGGTCCAAGGGGAAACAACCCTTATGGGGTTTAACTATTGTTGGAAAGTGAGTCCATTATCCCCAACAATTGGCTAGCTAACAAGAGTTAAGGGGTGCCACCTCTTATAGGGTCCAAGGGGAAACAACCCTTATGGGGTTTAACTATTGTTGGAAAGTGAGGTTAAAGAGATATGAACTAAAATATATACAACATTTAGTACAAATAACACCACTCATTCCTATATTTACATGTTGTATGCTAAGTTCTAGCTCCATGTGCACACCCCTTAACATTTTGTGACCTCACTTGCAGCTATGATGTCAACAATTACCCAAAATAGTTATAGATGGCCAACCATATTTGTAATCCAGTCTTAACACACTTGTGTAACTATTTGTGCATACATCTTATTATCTCTCTTAGATACGTTCTTTCAATAATAACCATGAAAATGAAATTTTCCTTGTAGTTATCCTTGAATTTTTTATATACAATATTTATTAATCTCTCCTTACTTGTTGGTTTTCATATCATGTATTTCCCATTTTAATAATTAATTCATTATCTTTAAAACTAGATATTCCTTTGTTAATTGTAAATATATTTGTAATAGAATATCACAACCTCATATTTACATGTTTACATTTTCTTTTATAACTCTTAATTCTTTTGAACTTGAAGTTACATTCACACATCTTGAGCGCTCATTTACTTAAAACTATATATATATAAACATTGGTATATGCTTAAAAAAAAAATAAAGGTAAATAATAAAAGAAGAAAACAATCACTAAAATTCAAGGTAATATAAGTAAAGTACTAAATTAAAACAAACACTAAGATACAAGCAACATAAATGTGAAAACAATTACAAGATTTCACCTTAAAGAACAGATTTATGTAAATCCTTAGATATGGGATTGTACTATATTATTGATTTAAATATAAATGTGAATTACATTAAGAAGATTACAAGCAGATTAATTATATGTAAATTAAAATAAATTAATAAACTCAAAAGTAATCTCTTATATTAATGGTTATTGCTATAATTATAAAATCGAAAGAGATATGATTTCTCAATTATTTTTAAATACTTACAATTCTATTAAATTAATCATATAAATAAAAATTATAAATTAAAATAAGAAAAAAAATTAAAATCCAGAACGTAAAGAAATAAAAGAAAATAAAAAAATGTTCATATTATATATATAGATATTTGGATTTATGAGTTTTTGGTCGATCTAAAGACAAATATGGTACAATAAAAATACATGGATATGAAAATTATTTAAGAAAACGCTAAACTCAAAATTATTTATTTAAAGAAAAGCTTTTAGATCAGAATTCGTCTGAATAGAATATCCATATACATCTTCAAGAGGAGAGTGCTTAAGAAGAGATCTTAATTCTCGCTTCACCAGAACATCCATGTATCTATTGAAAGGATAGCTCTCTAAAGTCACTTCAATCGAACATCCACGTATTTATTAGGAGGATAGCACTCTTAACTCTCGCTACAATAGAACATCCTTGTATCTGTTATGACGCTCATTAGCGGTCAACTAATATTGGAATTACACAATCCTGAGATCCAATCGTAGAGTCGATGCACTCTTAACTCTCAAATGCAAAGGCAAAATTTCAAAGAAACTTTCCGAGATCATTTTTTCTACTTATCAAAATCATTTTTTCCGAAAATTTCTATAGAAATTATAATAAAGATTTCAATTGAGATTAAAATTCTTTTGAAAAAAAATCAATTTTTTTTATTTATTTCTTTGAAAATGAAAATAAACAATGTTCACATTATTGAAGGAACTAATGTATAAGTTTTCGGTGACAACTGGAGCTAATAAGTTGGGCGTCTTCTTTAAATAACAATTTCTGCCATTTGTTGTTTTGAAATTGCCACGTTTCTCCTCCTAATATCCACCTTTCCATTTGTATTGATTGAATTGAAGCTCATCAAACTCTATTTATAGAGAATGTAATTTCATGTTTAGTGGTATGTGTTTTAGTGAGTATTGTTAGTGATAAAGGTTTGTTACTTGCTCACTGTAACAGAGACTTCTGAAATTTCTGTGTGTGTAAAAACAGAGATACTCTTTTTCTTACTGTTTTGCAATAGAGGTACTTTGTACAAGGTTATGAGAGTGATTTCTTGAATATGATATCTGGGTTTTTTTGTTTCTCATGAGATATAGCTGATAATCACTGATCAGTTTTTCAAACAAAGTTTATTTTTCTGAATCTGTATTTTCTGGGTGTGACTCCTCAGTGAACACTTAAATCTTTTTCACAGATTCTTTATTTGGTATCAGAGCATTGGTTTGTGCTTGTTTGAAGCCAGAAGAAAGCGGCAATGGACTAAAATAACAATTCAGTCCAGTACCGGATTCCTCTTTTATGTGAGCAAAATTATGAGTATTGGAGTGTGAAGATGAGAACTTTGCTCATCTCACAAGATTTATGGATGCTTGTTTCTACCGGGTACATAGAGCCAGTTGATCAAGCTTCTTATAATGCATTATCAGTTGATCAAAAGATAGAATTGAAGGAGAATAGGAAAAGGGATGCTAAGGCTTTGTTTATTCTTCAAACAAGAGTTGATATTTCAATTTTTCCAAAGTCTGCAGAATGTGGAATGTCCCATGATGCTTGGGAAACCTTGGAGAAGGTATAGAAGGGCTATGTAAAGGTAAAAGTTGTCAAACTTCAAATGTTGAGAAGAGATTTTGAGTCTCTTTATATGAAAGAAAATGAAAGTGTTGAATGTTTTATTAATAGAGTTCAAAATATTGTTAACGTTATTCATGCTCATGGTGAAACTCTTGAAAATAGAAGTATTGTAGAAAAAGTGTTAAGAAGTATTCCTAATAATTTTGATCCTGTCACTATTGTTATAGAAGAATCAAGGGATTCAACACAAATAACCCTTGTAGATTTGTTTGGAATCCTTCAAGTACATGAAGACAGGTTGAAAAAGAATGAGGAACTTTTGGATCAAGCTTTCCATAGCAAGTTGAAGGTAGTAGATGATAAGAAGAAACAGTCATCCACTGTTAGAAATGAGTTTTCTTCAGCATCATTCAGAGGAGGTAGAGGCCGTGGAAGAGTCAGAGGTAGAGGAAGAAGCAACAGTTCTAGCAGAGGTCATTTTCACTACACCTATTGTAATAAAGAAGGCCACCTTGAAAGTCATTGCTTTCAAAAGAAAAGAGATACCTCTCATTCAAATTTCAGCAAGGAAGAAGGTGAAAGCTCTCAAACTTTATTTCTCACATGTAGCAAACTTGAAGCTTGTGATGATTTTACATGGTATTTGGACAGTGGTTGTTCAAATCATATGACTGGAAATAAAAAAATGTTTGTGAAGCTAGATGAGAATGTGAAAGGTACAATTAATTTTGGCAATGATAATGAAGGAAATGTAATGGGAAAAGGTACTATTTCCATATGAGTTAAGAATAGAAAAATGATGTATGTTCAAGATACCTTGTTTGTTCCAAACTTAAGGCAGAACTTGATTAGCACATGGAAACTGAATTCTAACAATTACAAGACTGTTTTTGAAGGAAAGTACAATAAGATTTTTTACAACAATGCCTTTGTTGTTGAAGTTCTCATGACTGATAATAGGATGTTTTTGTTAAGAATGGAATCAAATGTAGTTTTTTTGAAGGCCTTAGTCGATGATTCTTGGCTTTGGCACAAAAGGTTTGGACACCTTAATTTTGGATCTCTATCCCTTATGCAAAAGAATAACTTAGTAGGAAGTTTTCATTCTTCCATAGAGTCAAATAATAAGATATGCGAAGGTTGTGCCATAGGGAAGCAACAAAGAACAAGTTTTCCTCATCACAAGTTTAGATCATATGAGCCATTGGCTTTAGTACATTCAGATATTTGTGGCCCTACGCAAACCTTGTCACTTGGAAACAACAAGTATTTTCTTATATTTGTAGATGATTATTCAAGAATTTCTTTGGTTTATTTCATAAGTCAAAAATATCAATATTTTAGTTTTTTTCAAAAGTTTAAAGTTCGTGTTGAGAAGGAATTGGGATATTATTTGAAAGTATTGAGAACTGATCGAGGTGGAGAGTTCACCTCCAATGAATTTAAGGAATTTTACAGCTCACATGGCATTAAGGACTTAACTACTGCTTACACTCCTCAAAAAAATGGAGTAGCAGAGAGGAAAAAAAAGAACAGTGGTAGAAATGGCCAGATGTATGTTGAGAGAAATGTGTTTGCCAAACATGTATTGGGAAGATGCAGTCCATTCAGCCATATATATTCTCAACAGAAGTTGTACAAAGATGGTTAACGATTATACTCCTTATGAAGCTTGGTTTTATAGAAAATGTAATGTTTCTCATTTTAAAATATTTGGGTCTACATGCTTTGTTTATATTCCTAGTCAACAAAGGCAGAAGTTAGATGAAAAATCTATAAGATGTGTTTTCATTGGATATTCAGAAGAAAGTAAGTCTTATATATGTCATGATCCACTTACCAATAATATTTATGTTAGTAGAGATGTGATCTTCGATGAAGGGGAAGTTTATTTCAAGAATGAAGGAGACGTTAAAGTGATGAATCCACATATTGAAGGCTTAGTTTTTGATAATAATGATGAGTCTTTGAATCCCTATAAATCAAGACATGTGGGTTCACCTTCAAGGAGTTGTCCATTGAAATTACATGCATCCTCTCGAACAATAAGAACTTATGTTGATAGCCAAGCAATAACCCCTTTCATCCCTCCTAGAAAATCAAAAAGTTTAAAGGAAATATATGAGACCTCTAGGTATGTTGATCATAATTTAGCTCTTGTTTCTTCTACACATGTTGAACCTTTTAGTTTTAATGAATCTTGTTCTAATGAGTTATGGATGCAAGCCATGGAATATGATATTGCACAAATACAGAAAAATGACACATGGGTGTTAGTTGATCTTCCTCATGGAAAATCCACTATTGGTGTAAAGTGGATTTACAAACTTAAATTTAATATGGATGGAAACATTTCAAAACATAAAGCATGTTTAGTTTCACACAGATATGTGCAACAAGAAGGAATTGAATATGATGATACTTTTTCTCCTGTAGCAAGAATGGAAACAATAAGGATATTTTTTTCCATTGCATCTTAGTTAAAGTTAATTGTTTATCAAATGGATGTCAAATCTTCTTTCTTAAATGCATATTTTAAGGAGGAAGTTTATGTTGATAAAACTAAGGGTTTCATTATTGACGGTAAAGAAGATAATGTGTATAGAATTAAGAAGGAACTTTATGGTCTTAAGCAAGCCCCCAGAGCTTGGTACTCTAGAATTGATAACTACCTTCATGATCATGGTTTTGTTAAATGTTCTTTTGAGAGTGTTGTATACAAAAGGGTTGTTGGGTCATATTTCATCATCTTTTTCTTATATGTAGATGATTTAATCTTCATTAGCACCTCATTTCCACTTATGGGGGAATTTCAAGAGTCAATGAAATGAAAATTTGAAATGTATGATTTGGGAGAAATGCAATATTACTTGGGAATGCAAATTCAACAAACCACTGAAGGTATATCTATTTGTCAATATAAATATATTGAAAACATGTTGAATAGGTTTAACATACAAAATTGTAAACCTGTGAGCAATCCTCTTGTAGTTGGGAGTAAAATGATAAAAGATGATGAAAGTCCACTTTGTGATGCTACCCTTTATAGATCTCTGATTGGAAACCTTATGTATCTGACATCCACTAGACCAAACATTATGTTTTTTGTCGGTCTAGTTGCTAGGTTCATGCATCAACCTCATGAGTCCCATTGGCAGGAAGCGAAAAGGATTCTCAGATATGTAAGTGGTACTAAATTTTATGGATTGTTTTATACCTCTACTAATGATTCAAATGTTGTAGCATACATAGATGTAGATTGGGAAGACATCTTGGATGATGGAAAGAGTACCTCTGGATATGATTTTCTCTTTGGAGGAAACCTTGTTTCTTGGAGCAGAAAAAAGAAACCCATTGTTGCACTATATACAACTGAAGTAGAATATATTGTTGCATCATCAACAAGAACACAAGCCATTTGGTTTTCAAGGTTGGTGGAATACTTGGGAATGGAAGTATGTAAACCCATCAAAGCTTAGTGCGATAATCAAAGTATTTTCTCCATGACAAAGAATCCAGTTTTCGACAGTAGAAGCAAACATATTCACATTCAACATCCCTTCATTAGAGAGCTTGTACAACAAGAATTTCTCTTTTTTGAATTTTGTAAATCTGAAGATTTGCTTGCAGACATTTTTACTAAGGTTCTTCCAAAGGATCGATTGAAGAAACTTAGATCACAGTTGGGAGTCCTCAAACTTGACATTAAGGGGGGGAGATTGAAGGAAATAATGCTTGATTTTTAGGCATGTTTATGACAACTGGAGCTAATAAGTTGGGCCTCTTCTTCGAATAACCGTTTCTTCCATTTGTTGTTTTGAAATTTCAACGTTTCTCCTCCTAATCTCCACGTTTCCATTTGTATTTGCTGAATTGAAGCCCATCAAACTCTATTTATAGAGAATGTAATTACCTCTTTAGTGGTATGTGTTTTAGTGAGTATTGTTAGTGATAAAGTTTTGTTACTTGTGCATTGTAATAGAGACTTATGAAATTTCTGTGTGTGAAAACAATGATACTCTATTTTTTACTGTTTTGCAATAGAGGTACTGTGTACCCTTTTTTAATGTTTGGAATAAAAAGTTATGAAAATGATTTCTTGAATATGATATTTGAGTTTTTTCTATTTCTCATAAGCTATAGTTGATAATCACTCATCAGTTTTTCAAACAAAGTATATTTTTCTGAATCTATATTTTCTGGGCGTGACTCCTAAGTGAGCACTTAAATCCATTTTACAGATTCTTCAATTATGCATGATAATGTGGTCATCGACACTAGAATATTTATTGTTGGGATATTTGTAACTAAAAATCTATTTTTAACTGAATTATGAAGTTTTTAAAATTAAGAAAGGGTCCACTAAACAAGGCTTAAAATTAATCAATTAAGCAAGGGTCCTAAACAAAGTCTGCATGCCATCATAGTCCCTACCTAATCAGTTTGAAAATATATAATGAATAGTCAAATTTAATATAAATAAATGCAAAGGTAAGATAATCTTCATGGTGACATTGAATGTCACCCCCTACAACATGTAAAAGTTAGTCTAGAAGAAATGGTATTGGTCTCTTCTATGTTGTTTCCTTTTTTGCCCGAATTAGAGGACATAAATCTTCACGAAATTACAATTTTTTGTTGTTTAGATTGCATTTATGAATGCAGAAATGGATTCAACTTGCTTAAAAACCCTACACCACTTGATTATACAGAAATAACCACTCCAATATGCAAATTCAAGAATTTCTAGCGGGATTTTGGGCAAATATCCCTTGAACATATCCCCCAAAAAGAAAAAAACTTATTTCCTCTTAACATTTTTACATTGTATTAATAAAAAATAGATTCATATGTATAAATATGCATTTTTTTCATTTTTTAAATAATAAATTATTATAAAAAAATACAACATTTGTTTTGCACACATAAAACAATTTCTTCCTTTTTATTATAATCAACCAACATTGCTACCAAATTCTTTTAACTTTTTAATATTATATACATATATTAAAAAACAAATATATAAAATCAACAAAATGCTTTTATGTATAATTTAAACTTAAAAAATCTTGTTAAACATATTTTGAACCTTTCATTGACCAATTCATATCACTCATCCTTTATGTAGCTTCGCACTTCCAATAGTTCCACATCATGGATTTTGACATGTATTTTATAGTTCCACATCATGGATTCTACATGTATTTTGCACAATAACTTAGTCATTTATGGCATGCTAATTTGTTAAGATTCTACTAATAACTCTACATGCATACTTAGTTGAAATTATCATAAGTAACAATGTTTATTATAAAAAATAAGTATAGAAAATGAAAAGAATGAAAAAATGTTGTTGATTAATGATCATAATTTTAATTTTAATATTTTACTTAGTAATTTTTCATGTTTTTTTGAAGTGTTTTTCTATGAATATATCTATCCAGTGGGAAAAATTATATCCTTGCAACACTAAAATTCACTTTTAAAGTCAAACAAAAACAAAATATTCTTGAAAATCCCCTTATCATTAATTTTGTATAAATTACTGAATAAAACAAAATCTTCCAAAAATACCCATTGTCAATAATTTTCTATAAATTACTAAATAAGTTTGCTACCACATAAAAGAAATAGGGAAATTACTAAACTAAAATACCATATTATATATATATATATTTTTTACACTGAAAAGTTGCAAGACTTGTGTATCTTATTGATAGAAATAAGATAACTTTGAGATGTTGATATTTACAAATTGTGTATGAATATATCCATTAATATAATTAGGATTGAAATATATTATCACACACAAGTATAGTATATCTTAAAATCAAATGGAAATAAAAATCTTTTAAAACTACCCATTATCATTAATTTCTAAAATCTACACAATCAAAATGCAATACTAAAACCAAAATATTATAAAAGTACCCATTATCATTACTTTTCTGTAAATTTCTATCAAAACCCAACCAAAATCCTAAAAATCCATATTATATACCCTTTTTTACATAGAAAAGTTGCAAGATAGTAATATTCATCCTGAAAGTTGGAGTACACTACTAATAGTCTTGGATGAGAGTGTATTAGGAAAAAATGTTAATTCTATTAATAAAAATTATATTCATATATAGAAATATGAAATGTTTTCTTTCTTAAAAAATAAATTAATAAAAAAATATTTTAAATATTAATATTTATTTTATAGTTATATAAAACCACTTCTTTGTTGATATGTTTTGGGGTAAAATCCCCTTATAAGTATTCGATAAGTATTCGATATGTGATGTAATTTGCACTATAACCAAGTCATTTATGACACATTGATTTGCTAAGATTCCACTACTAACTCTCCATAATTAATTGAATTTATTTTAAGTAAAAAAAATTATTATAAAAAATATATATATAACTAACAAAAAGATTTTACGCATATGTTAATTTTAATGGATTTTGAACCCTTTTGAAGAGAATTCATATCACTCATCATCTTGCACTTATGCAACTCCACACTTCACTCATTCTCGCAAGCTATGTAATTTGCATGATACCTAAGTCATCTATGGTTGGTTTATTTGATAAGATTCCTCCAGTAACTCTCCATACATAGTGGAATTTATTTTAAGTAACAATATTTATTATAAAAAATTAAGTATAGAAAGTGAAAAAAATGATTTTATGAAAATTATTGTTTATTAATGGCTAGATAATTTTAATTTTAATATTTTACTTGTCATTTTTCACCTTGTGTATAGCCTTTTGCTATGACCATATCTATGCACTCCAAAAAATATATCTTCCTCACTTACCACAAGTATATCCACCACACAAACAACACTAAAATGTATTGTTAAATCCAAAAGAAAGCCAGAATATTTATCATTAATTTTGTAGAAATTATTGAATAGACCAAAATCTTCCAAAAATACCCACTATCAGTAATTTTGTATAAATCAGTGACTTGGTACTCCATAAAGGAAACAAAGAAATTCCATATAATATACAATGTTTTACACTAAAAACTTGCAAGAGATGTCAATAATGTTCATACAAATAAGATAACTTAAAGTAATTATCACTTTACCCTAAAAGAAATTGCAAAAAATGGAGTACAATTCAGTACAAGAGTCCCCGATGAGAGTTTCTTAGGGAAATTTTTATGAATGATAGAATTATATGTTAATATTTTAGGATTGTGTTAATAAAAACTATATTCATATGTATAAATATGCAATTTTTTCTTACTTAAAAAATAAATTACTATAAAAAATGTTTGAAATATTAATATTTATTTGATACAAATAAAATAGTTACATAAAATAACTTTTTTCATTTATTGATAATGTGCAAAAAATTAATCCCGGATGGGGTGACAGACAGCTCATATTGCACATGAACAACCACCACATATTGAAGCCACCATACACCTAGTTCTTCGAACCACGAGCCAACAACTTAGGTAAGAGCATCTAGAAGTAGCAACATCATATCACACCCAATTCATCACACTCAATGATATTTAGTAATAGAGCAATGTTGAAAGCATACACGAAGGAGTTTGGCAACCTTAATGCCTGGTACTTTGAGTTTAATGATGTCATAATGGTCATTATGCAAGCGAGGAGTGCTGAATTAAGTCAACGCAAGGTCTGGAAACAATGTTGTTCTATCATCAAATTCTACCTCGTGCACCACTTACATAGAAGGAAATTTGGGGTATGTGCTCTTCATTTCAGGGAGTGGGCCTGGACATTTTCTCATAGGAAGCCTACCAGACCTGTAGACATCATGCCACAATAGAAAGGACCCATGAAGTGTGGAAGGGGAGCTCATATTCTAGTGGGTTAACCCATCTCCTCGGTTGAGGGCATTGACAAGTAGAATTATCATGGGAAGCAGTCCAGGTCTCCCACTTACACTTTGGGAAAGAACCAAAAAATAGAAAGAGGACACACCTTGGGAAGTTTGGGTTGCAAAATAGAACGATTTGACATGTGTGTGAGTTCTATTGGCTACACCCCAAAATATTTTCCATGTTGGACTTCATCTAAGAACCCACCTTCTAGCCCCTCTAACAGTTTTACCAGGATTATTCATGGCACCCATTCCCTGAGAAAATCAATGAAGCACTCTATGGAAGCACCCTCTACAGTTGTGTGGACTGACAACAACGTGGAGGATTCTCAATGCATATTCAATGCCTTATCCACACTTCAACAACTGGTCTTTAAGGTTCGCAATGAGGTATTTGATCTTAAATTTTGCATTGAGTTTATAGAACAATGTCTATCCTTGGCAACGACATTCAATTACAATCCAGAATCCACGCCTTCTCATGTGACAATGGAGGTGACAATGCCTATCCTTGTTTCTCCTGGAGATAAATGAAGCCATGCTTAAAGGTCAATAGGTTCTTCTTTGGGTTTTGGTCATCCTATTTTCTATATGGTTCTCTTTAACATAGTTGTAATCAGTCATGTCAGTCTATACGTCATCATTCTAGTATTTTCTATGTCTTCTCAATGGAAATGGATATGCCAAAAAGCATATATGTCATCAATGCCACTCGACACTGACTACTTTTTTGGTCTCATAGGAACTATAGTTTTGGACAATCAACTGAAGTGCAGTTGGTTTCAAGTTATGGCGACTTACCCTCTAGTGAACAGTGATCATTATGTAACAGGTTTTCATGTAAGGTAATTTATACATCACTTACTTACAAAAAAAAAAAGATAATGAGCAAACATTAACACCAAAGTCTTTTAACTTCTTAAATATCTCAATGATACTTCAAGTATATACATATATTAAAAAATAAGTATATAAAGTGAGAAAAATTATATGACCATACCTAAGGATTCCGCACAATTCAACACATGTATATCCCTCACACAACTGACAGTTTATTAAAGCTGAAACCAATCCAAAGTATTCTTTAAAAAACCCATTATAAATATTATGACAAACTATGTAATTTGCACGATAAATGAGTCATTTATGACACCTTGATTTGAGAAGATTCCACCACTAACTCTTCATACTTAGTTGAATTTATTTTAAGTAACAATGTTTATTATAAAAAATAAATATATAAAGTGTAAAAAATACTTTTATGCATATGTTTAACTTAAAAAATGTCATTGATTAATGATCATAATTTTAATTTTAATATTTTACTTAGCCTTTTTCTATGACCATATCTACACACTCTACACAAATATATATTCCACACCTCTTCACTCCACAGAGGTATATACCCTACAAAACCCACACTAAAATGTACACTTGGAACCAAAATCTTTTTTAAAAACATGTTATCATTAAGTTTGTAAAAATACTAAATAGACCAAAATATTTCAAAAGTACCCACTATCAGTAATTTTGTATAAATTATTGAATAGACTTGCTACTACATAAATGAAGCATAGAAATGATGGAGCTAAAATTCCATATTATATACCATTTTTTAGGTTGAAAAGTTTATCACAAGCAAGACTCTAATATATCTTAAAATCAAAACCAAACCAAAATCTTTTTAAACAACCTATTATGGTTAATTTTCTAGAATCTCCATAATTAAAATGTAACTCTAAAACCAAAACCAAACCAAAATCTTTTAGATATACCCATTATCATTACTTTTTTATAAATTAATGAATAGACTTAAAGCCAAAACCAAACCATTTTTTTTTTTAAATCCAGTTATCATCAATTTTATACTTAATAGACCAAAATCTTCTAAAAATAACGAGTATTAGTAATTTTGACTAAGGATGAAACTAAAAGTCCATAATATATATCTTTTTTACATTGAAAACTTAAAAGACTTGTCTATCTTAAGAAAATTTTGAGAAAATACCTTTGATCAAACATTACACCAATACCACATCAAACTTCAATAAAACACACTAGTTGCTTTATACATGAGGAATGCA
Organism: Picea sitchensis; assembly: GCA_010110895.2. Lineage (NCBI taxonomy): Eukaryota > Viridiplantae > Streptophyta > Pinopsida > Pinales > Pinaceae > Picea > Picea sitchensis. The sequence goes on from SNQJ01S0011989.1 coordinate 39,271, forward strand.
CTATGAAGCAAGAAGCAAAGAAACTAATTGCACCTATCATGAGGCATACACTATGAAGCAAGAAGCAAATAAACTAATTACACCTGTCTATGAAATAGATAAATTAATATGATAGATCACTAGTTAAAAGAAAGATACTAAATGAATACCTTCATCATGTTCAACAAGTATTGCAAGCATTTTGCAAACACAAATTACAGGGGAATTGGAGAATTTTGTACTGTTAAAAAAGAAAGCAATTAAAACTATTCATTTTAACAAAGAAGTTGGGAAGAACCTTCTCTATGTGAGTTATAACAAATTATATTATGATCAAACACAAAAACAATGAGTGTCAAAAATATTGACTCTCAAATCAAAATCTACCCACCACAATTAATTAGAACAAAGGAATTCATTTAAAACTCATTGTAATCCATTA